>LKNJ01005848.1:1813-36084 GCA_002120245.1 Maccullochella peelii
AATTAGAGAGGGAGGGATGGAGGGAGAGAGAGAGAGTGATCCAATGTAATCCTGTTCGGGGTGGTTGGATCAGATCTGGGGGAAAAACTGTTGCTGATATAATCAGTCAGCAAGCAGTAATTTAGTTGGCCAGTCAGTCATTCAATTAGGTAGACGGTTAGTCAGCATATTAGTCAAGCAAACAGTCAGTAATCATGCACGCAGATTTTTGCAGATGAAACGCAACCAGCAAATTAAAATGGAAACCATAGTTGACTTTTAACTGAATTTTTTAAATTATTCTCTTTGGGACATACAGGTAGTGCAGGAGCAGCAGTACAGAGTCCTAGCTCCAAAATGCTGGTAATTGGCAGGTTTATCGGGTGGGATGCAACCAATCAACCAACTTCTCTCAACATAAGTTAGTCCATTAAGACATTGTGCTTGACTGCGCTAAGAGATCAATAACTGACTTAATGTCAAACATGTAATATGACTATTGTCAATCGCAGTGTAAGTGTCTTCCAGTGGCATGAAACTCAAATTAGGTATAACATTAAGAAAATAATCATAGAACTGGTCTTTGCAGAGAGTACTGGAGTCAGATTGTTGGATTTTCAGAAATGCCTGTCAACATCTGTCAAGCAAAGATATATGACAGATACAGTACATCTGTGGTGCACACCACACACATGACCTGGGGAGCTGTGTTGCCTAGAGAATAGCACCTGGTAGGACCTGTCATGGCAAGTTCTAGGTGAGGGACCAGACAGAAGGCAATTCATGGACTATAGGGGGGCATGGACTAGGAGTATTTCTGCAGTATTGCCTCACCTTGAGAAAATCAAAGGAACTCAGCCAAGCCTGAAGAAACAACTTGGGGTTTCTGCATTAGTCACTCTTTTTTTTTCTAGAACTCTGCTAGGATGGGCCAAAAATGTGTATAAACCTTAACTGCTTCTAATAACAAAGGTCGACAAGCACATCCAAAATTTTGAGAGCAATATTAATGGCAATACCAAACACCTCCAGCCATACAGTCTTGTTGTACTGGCGCTGGGAGCTTAGCCGGAATTAACTATGCCCACGAGCTTTGCCATCTGACCAAAGGACATTATTGCAAATATGAGTGGCTAAAATTAATTTCCTTTCCGTGTCTGGGCTCACCCAGAGGCGCTCAAAGAAGAGCCGCTGCTGTTAAGGTGGTCCAAGAATCGGATTAGGAAGAACTGGAAGAAGACCCCCAGGGTAGATCCAGAAGATGCTACAGACACACATGAAATATCCCTGCAACACAGGTTTCTGCAGAGGACAGCTGAACGACGTGCCTGGCTCGGCTACTCTGCTTATTCTGCTGCCACCATAACCTGGGCCCAGGTACGCAGCCTAAAATTGATGGATAGATACGTCTGACTTGGTTGCATAAACCTTTTTTTTGTCTGTTTCTGTGGCAGATGCAGAGGTGTTTATTTTTCCTCAGGGTTTGTTTTTCAGCAGAAGGTCATACCTGCCAAACATCTTTCACCTACTTTGGAAATTAGAAATATGATTTACAAAAAAAATATATCTGCCAGCTCAGTGCCACTTTTTTGTGGTATAAGTTACAGCGGTAGCCAATTTGAATTGACCCAAACCCATGGACAACTCTGAACCAGAATTTAAATGGTCTTCACACTGCTTTTTAAATGTGGGACATTAACTGTATTTTTCAAATGTATTTTTCCACATACAAAAATAACACCATATTGTGTCAGAATTTATTTGTAGTGTGTTTATTGATTCCAGAGATAAAGCCTACTTAATGTGCCAGTGTACTGCTGTGTGAATTTTGGAGGCCACTGTGGAGGAAAAATGAATGCTTCTCAGGGACCCTGGATGTTAAAATTTGTACAGAAAAGTAGCTCAAACTGTGGTGGCCCTTCAGGTCGAAGCCACATAGAAACCTTGAACCTGGAAAAAGTTAACTTCATAGGTGTTCTAAATGTTTAAGGAATCCATCAATTTTTCATATTTTTAAGGCTGGTCGCTGCATAAAGTTTGTCGCAGACAAGAGAAGAGTGGAATAATGAGAAAGAGGGAGAAAAAGTATTTTGGTGTGCATGTGATCGTCAGTGTTTTCAAAGCTCATGTTTCACATTAGCTTTGCAGAGAAAATTATTTTCAATCCTTAATCATTTTATGGGCCCTTTTTTCAGTGTTTCATGCACTTTTTGCATGTCTTCCTTTTTTCACATTTATCTTGAATGTGGACAGGCATCCAAATTCAAGTTAGAAACTGTGTGTGTGTGTGTGTGTGTGTGTGTGTGTTTTACAAGCAACAACATTTTCTGCTCTCATGTTGTTCACCCCACACTAATATGTGTCACATGCCTTGTAGCATGTGGTTGTTATTGCTACAGTGTATTCATTAGTTCCAGTGAGTGATGTGTGTATTGGTTTGTATTTCGGGTTGTTTTGTTTTTTCCACGTTTCTGTCATGGTATGCTAATTTTGTAGCCTGCTAGCTGGCTAATGATCTGCCAGTTACCATGCCAGACAACCAATCACACTGTAACGGATATGACAAACAGCATGTTGTGCATCTGCGTGCGCATATGCTTCCGTGACTGTGTTTTGTGTTGTCTGTTTTACACTGGTAATTATGTTAGGACTCTGTTTTCTTTTCTTTAAAATGGCTGTTGACACACTAAGTCAAACTGAGACAGATAATCAAACACTATTACTGTCCTTTCTCATGTACACCCTGAATCTTTAGGTCAACTTTATTCCTGCTACCATTTACAGGACTGTGACATCAATGGAAAGAAATGGCCATTGTACTTTCCACATAATTACAACTATGAGCTTGTGGGTGTGTGTGTGTGTGTGTGTGTGTAGCTAGAGTCCGAATGCCCACACAGCAAAATGCTTGTCGAAACTACACCAACATATCCATGTGCCTATTTATATATATATATATGTCTGTGTGTGTTGTTAAGAGTTGCTGATTATGTGGACATTTAATCTGCTCGTGATGGAGAATGATTGATTTACTGCATAGATTTTCCTCAGTTTACACACACACACGCACACACACAAGTCACCATGGATGGGAAATGGACTGGATGTAGCTCTGTTCACCCTTCACCTAGAGGAGGTATAACTGTATATACATTTGGATCTATGATGTTTTTAAACTCACATTGTAGAGAAAACAGAACAGAAATGATGTTTGTCTGGTGGCACTGCAGGACATTCCAGCTTGTTACAGCAACGATAGCGCAAGTTTGGCCTAAACACACCAATTCTACTAATTAGAGAAGAAATCCTGACTCGGTCAGTACTTTGAGGAATGAGGAGTTTAGAGATTTATTATCTTACCACCAGAAACGATCTGCAACTTTGCCCTTATAATGCCTGGAAAAATGCATTTTGATAACCACGACACAACATCTACAGTCCTTAAATTAGCCCTGTTTTATGTGGAGAACACAGTGTTCTTCCCAAGAGAGTCTGTATATAATGTTATAAAGAGTATGGTCTAGACCTGCTCTATATGAAAAGTGCCCTGAGAGAACTTCTGTATATAAATAAAATGTCATTGAATTGAATATCAAAAGCTAACCAGAGCCACTTTAGCAGTGAAGTGAGTCTGGCTGTTTTGATTGGTGTCACATTGAAGATCCTGACAGTGAGAACATGCTATATCTGTCTTGAGAAAAAGTCTCAGAGTCTCTCAGTATCAGATGAAGTGGCAAATTAACCCCCATTACTATTCAATTCTTTTGAATGCCTCAAATGCTGAACCCCTACCCAATGCATAAATAAATGATACCATATCATCAACTGTAACTGTTTTTTGGGGGTTTTTTGCACAATTTATTATCATATCCAGAATGTGTGTTCTCCTCAAAGCTGAAATGAAACCTATGCCATCAAACTTAAAGAGGTACTGCACATGTTTGTTGAGCTGTAAACTAAATGATAGGACTGTACTGATGAAACACATCAATGCTGGGGTTGACATTTCCTACAAAATTTAAATTTCATGGGTTGAAAATGTCTCAACGCGCCATCTACTGTTTCAAATCAGCCCTGAACCTGCAAGGCCAATGCTGACATGGAGTCAGCCGGTTGGGACTTATCTACATCATGACATTTATATTAAAAAAACCACTGTCTCAGTTGTTCTAGCTGAATTTGAGGGTGTAGTTACACTTTAATTTGCTGTATCTGCCAACAAATCCTTATAACTACATAACCAAAGAGGTTATTTTTTCAGTGGCTTCCAAAATGAGCCCCAAAAATGTTTCATATGAGGAATTTCTGATCTGCCACCTCGATGGCCACAGCCTGGTTTAGTTTAGGCAGCTGAACTATAGGTATGTCCCAATCAATCAGTCTCTAGAACAAACACTCGCCTATAGAAATCACCACCTCCGACTCCCTCCCCTGACATACCTGCACTTGTAAATACTTCAAACATTTCTTCATGTTCTTTAATTGTGTGTTACTCATATTGCTCTGCCCATGGACTGCATCATGAAAATGCAAAAAAATCAGTTTTGTGAGATGTAAAATAGATATTGTAATACTGAATCTGATTGTGGACCTATACTAACTGTCACTTCTCCCCTTCTCTCCCTGTTTTGCTTGTAGCTGAGAGTGCTTATCCTCCTCTATTCAAGACAAGGTTATAGAAAAAAGCAGATGCTCTCTGTGGAGAAGATAAAGTGTCTTCTGCTGTAAAGCATGTGCTATGAAGGACATAACGATACTATTGAAAAAAAATAAATGCATTGTTTCTGTTGGATACAAACCTCAGAAAGGTCAATTCATCTGAAAATGGGAGTTGTGAAGTTTTCTGATGACTTTAATGCATCTTTTTGGCATTTAAAATGCACCACCACTGATTTGGCTTTTTCTCCGAAACATTAACCTCTGCAACTTGTTGTTTTACAATTTTCCATCATGTTTCATTCTGTTGTGTGTTTTGATGCTGTTATCCAAGTCAGATGTTTCATTGCTTGTCGTTTTGATGTTTTCTGATTGTATTTGCTTTGAGTTTTGCTTGCTTTTATAAGCCTCTTATTTTTTATCTCATCTGCACACATTTGTCTTTTTTGCCTCTTTTTTTTTTTCATTGTAATTTTTTACAAATTCAGGGTTTTCCCTCTGCGTACTAAACAGTGAATCATTCTTTGCATGGGGTGGACACTGTCAGCCATCGGTCACTATATAATGTGAAGGTTAGGTTGCTGGAAATCTACCATCGGCCCTTGGTCATCCTCAGCGATGGTATAGCTCCAGATGTTTTCATAAGTTATTATGTGTGAAACTGCTCTCATAACAAACAGTTGAAATAGACTAAACTTTTAACTACCTTTAAATCTTAATGTTATAACTGCTGGACACTTATTTGATAAGCTGCATTTGGATAATAGACAATAAATTCCTCCTCTCACCAGCACAGACCACATTTCTGACTAACTCTAGATTCCCCACAGGTAAATACTGTCTTTGGAAAGATTGTCAGTAACTTTAAACTTGACTGTCTCATCCCATTGGATGATTTTAAATTCTTACTTTGAACTATTTAGAGATTTTTCTGATTGTTTGTGTGTGTATGTGCGTGACTGAATTATGTTTGTTGGCTTTTCTGTACAGTTTTTTCCTGCTGTTCTCAGGTCTGTCTTGCAACATATACCTCAGTCTCAATGAGGGAATAAAACAAAGATTATGTACAAGCATCTATCAATTCTCAGGACCTGATGCACACATATAGAAAGGAGCCAGTGGGCATCATTTAATATCTCTATAGTAGCCTTGCAACTACAGTATAATTCACGGCTTCACACCCAATCATTTCCAGCTTCACCAGCGATCTCAAAAATAGGAGTGGTTGTTATACTATTGCTACAAATCCCATATTTTCTTTCTACATTATATATCACACTTTCTACACAGATAATATACATGCAGTATACACATAAAAGCACTGACTCTTTCATATCAGTCCATGCTGACACAAATACCCACACATACACAAAAACCTACAAAAAATGAATACTTAAATTACTTAATTAGAGGTAGTTACTGGTGAAAAACAAACAGGAAACAAGATTAAACGTGTAAAGCTACACTAGTGGCCCCTAGAGGCTGCAATGTTCATGAAGCCTCACAATATTGAAGTGTTGGATGGAATCAACAGTGAACCAACATTTCTATTCTTATATAAAGTTTCGCCTGACTGTCGCTAGAAAAAACGCCCCAAAAAATGATTAAAAACACAGTGGTTTATTCTCTTGGCAGCATGTATCACTTTGGCAGTGATTCATGACAATCTGCCTTTCTAGTCGTGAGGAAAACTCTTTCAGTGTACAACATGGAGAGGGGTTTATCCTCTGTAGAGCAGCAATGTGCTCACAAATTTCATGGCAGTCCACCTGTCAGATTCTGATATTTGACCACATTTTGGCCCAATGGTGACACTACACAAAGCATCAGGGGACTGCCAAAAACAATAGTGGTCATCCTCTGGCGTACATGAATATCAACTTAAATTTATGGCAACATGAGCAGTATTTGTATTTGTGATGAGTATGTATTTATCTGGTCGGAATGGTGGCCAACATCAAAAAACAGATTACATAGAAAACAGTTGCAGGACGGGTGCAGAACGGTAGATCTGTTTTGATGGCTGAAGTTCAGAAAGAACACCCGGTCTTTGTTAGTCATACATTTGTCTGTGATCTTTCTTAAAGCTTTTTCAGTGTTGACACATTGCATCCTGTGTTTATTTCACAGAAAGTTAATTACTCAGCACAAAAAGGTAATTGTTTAGGTTAACCTCCCCCAGAAGTTTTACACATGTTACTTAAATAGACAGCAGGATGTGAGATCACTGTGCTGGAAAACCCACTGGAGCTAAGAGAAGTTGAAGAGACTTAATGTGTGGGTGTGTACGATAAAGGACAATGGAAACCGGAGATACAGAGAAGGAGAGAAAGTTATTGAGAGAATGAGATGTACCTGGGAGTGTTAATGACGAAAAGTGAGAGAATAAGGCAGGAAAAAAACTTCCTCTTTTGGTGTATTATTATAAATCATGTGACTGAAATATCTCCCTCTCTCTCTCTCTGTCTTGCTGACAGGGTTTACAGTGTAATAACTGTTACCTTAGTTACCTGACTAACTATTGTACCTTCTGATTTCACTATTAAGTTTAGCCACAAAAGGCATTGAAACAAGCTTCTCCAACATTCGGACCACCATCATCAGTGACATATCTCCAGCCATTACCTCACAGGTTCTGTGAGTTTCCTTTTATTGGTTAAACTCAAGTAGGCCACAGCAAGCTTCAACTTAAAAACTTAAAAATAGATTCACTAAAATGCCAATAAAACAAGGTAATCAGTATACCAGACAACTTAAAGACAGTTTGCTGGATTTTATATGGGTAGTAATATAAGGTCAGCTAGCAATAAATAGGAAATACTGTTCGTATATAAAATTGTGGGAGAAATTGTATCAGAAGAGAGCAAGAGGACAAGGGGATAAGAGCTTTCTCTCTCAGCCACTTTAAGATGTAGAGTTTCTACCACCAAAAACACAAACACTTGACCATGAACCCTTCATTACCACAAGAAAATTGTGCTTTAGCTGTAGCAAAAATGAGGAGACAAGGATAGAAAAATGGTCATGAAAGCCAAACAAAATGCTGACTTTTTGTCCTTAAGCCAACTTTGTAGAAAGCATTTTTTGTTAGCTTCAAAAAACGATTGAAGGACACAATGTTTAAGTCATCACACATTGAGACTATTAGCCATGAGAATGTGGAAGCTTTATTAGAAAACGGCATGAATAATTAAGACCACCTAAAATAAAGCATGAAGCATACTTGAATGTGGGCCCACCCAAGCATTACAAGGTTGATGAAATGTAATTAGATTTGAAGTTTGTAATAATGTAGTGGCAAGAGACTGGAGTGGCTAATGCCCATTTGTAGCATTTTCTTAATGCTAAATATGCAATTTGCAGTTCATATCATAATTTCAATAGACTAATAACTTAATAACTAACAGTGTAGTTTTTTTTTTGGCTTAAGAGAAATACAGCTATATTCATCTGCTGAAAAATAGTCAAAAGCTATGAGAAAAAGAGACGTAGCATCTCTTTTCCTCAATTTTAAACTACTCTCTTATTTCTTGATTTATTGATAGCTCTAATGTACCTTCTAGGTCCTGTGTTTAAAACCAAGAGCTCTGTCCTTTCCTCTGCTCTCGCCTTTTCAAATCTTCTCCCCTGGAATCACATCTCCTCCTTCCTCCCCTCCATTCTTCTCTACTCTCTATTAATTGTTAATATAAAGAATAGAGGGCCCCATTCAGGATGTGAAACAGTTACCTGGCGCACTATTCTGGATATTAGTTTATTATAATAATTATCATTATACTGAAAAAAAAAAACAGCCACGTAGTTTACATGCCTGAATATTCTCACATATATTTCTCATGATTGATATACTGTATATAAGCTGTTTTTTAACAGGCTATGATGTATACAGGTCAAGTTTTAATCTGGGATCGCCTTGTTGGTCGAATGGTTACAGCGCATGCCATATAACCGCAACCACATTCGAATCCAGCTGGTGACCTTTGTTGCATGTCATGCCCCCATCTCTCTCCCCCCATTTCCTGTCTGCCTCTTCACCTCACTCTGTCTAATAAAGGCGAACAAATTCCCCAAAAATATCTTCTTCTTTTTTAAAAAAAGTTGAAATACTGAAAAACTGAATACTGTATTAATGTGTGGACTCATTGGACCACCGGGAAACTTCTACAAGTAGCTCCATCACTGTCACTGCTTATTAAAGATAATGATCTGTCAGTTATTCTGAAAGTGTTCTCTCTTCAACAGTGACGTCCGCAGAAGGAGACTGTCGGGGTGGATGGATTGCTTGAGTAAATGTCGGACTTTGACATGGATTGTGCTGTAATTTGTAAGGCACACGCCAATTAACATTGTGCTGCTGATGCTATGTTTAATTTTTTGTCCTTTAATTTGGGGTACTGGTTGTAGACCAAAGAAGAAGAATCCACATTAGGCGGCAAATTTCTGTAATTTCTCTACACGCCCTAGAACACCTAGTGTTTTCTGATTATGTAGCCTCTATCGGCAGGGCGACGTCATTGTCTCTGTGCCTTCCAAGACTCACTTTGTCATTTGAGTGTAAACATGCTGTTTGGGGGCATTTGCTGAAATGACTAATGCTGTTGTTCTTCTAAGAGGACAGTCCCAATATCTCTATAGTAGCAATTTAAAAATTAAAGTGCTACATTAGTAGTGAAGTTGCAAACTATGCAGTTTGGCAGGTGTTTACTTTTGATTATGACAGGGGAGCCACAAGTTGTTTGTAAGTTCAGCTTTCTTTGGACCAAGTTCTCACTCAGCTGCTGACAAACAGTTTGTATTTTACACAATTTTGGAGCATTTGTAAGAATTGAGAATTATCTATACCAGACAGGAGGAAATGTTCTCTCAGTTACTGTATAGTAGCTGGAATTTGATGCTTTCCCCCACTGCAGCACTGGTCTGTGATTTAGGCCGACTGCACACGGTGTGATTTTACATCCAAATCTTGCCTGGCGCAGCTTCAGCGATCAACCTCACTCTCCCCAACAAAAGGCAGAGCCCACTGCAACAGCAACATGAAAAAAAGTAATGATGACAGCAATTATTGTCACAGCAGTCTTCTCTTAATCCCTCCTTCTGTCTCTGTTGGTCTTTATCTTCACATCGATATCCCGCTCGCTCTCTCTCTTTACTTCAGCCTCCATCTCTCCGTCCTCTGTTTGTTTCTCCTGCATGTGTCTTTCTGCAGACCCCCTGGTAAAGCAGATAGGGCCACTATCTCTTTGCTCTCAGCTGGACAGAGACACATCAACGCTCCACTGAGCTTCAAGAAAACCCTCTCCTCCCCAGCTCCCTCCACCCCTGCATTTCTCAGTTTCTCCTTCTCTACCTCCCCTGATCTCTCTTATAGGTTGTCTCAGCGAGAGATGGCAGACAAGTGCCCCTGCTGTGGTTACAATCCTTCCACTACTGGGTCTTTTTTTCTCCTCTCTCTCCATGTGGCTTTCTTATTCCCACCAAGAATGTGTGATTTGCAAATGGTGACCCAGAGGAGTAGAACACTTTTACAATATAAGGTAAAAAATCATATTTTGACAAGCACATAGTTTTGGTTTTGTTTGCCCAGATATTGAGATATACATCGCTTAGATTTCTGGCGACACGCCGAGACAACAAAGGAATTTTGTTTGTGATGCTTACAGCATTGACAAATTGTTTTAAAAAATTCAATGACATCTCTTTCCACAATCAGATTATCTAAAGAACACGCTGTCAGCAGTTTTCTGAGGGACGCCTTCTTCAGTAGAGAGTAAAAAAATAACTGTCCACAACAATGGTGTGTTTTTTTGTTTGTTTTTTGTGAAATTTGGTGAACTGACCCTTTAGAATACATTGAATACTTTAATATGTACCAGAAATAAAATTGGGTTCAAACAAAGGTGAGCAAACTCTAATTTTGGTCCATTATTCATGTTTTCATTATTAGAATTTTAAAAGTCAAAATGTTTGCATGATTACCTCGTGCATCAAAGTCTCCTCCTTCCCCATCTTCCTCTCTCTCTACCATCTTCTGGCCCTCCTCCCATGTTTACAAGAGCCATATTAGTCAGTCTGAGTGTGTAAGGACGGCGGTGTCAAAGGCAGACAAGCAGCTACAGCTCAGGGGGGGAGCGAAGGTCTGAGTGACCCCGGAGAAAGGCGAGATAGAAGATGAAAAAGTGAAAGTGGACGTCCCATTGTGACAGTTAATATATGTCCCAATATTCATTACATGTTCCTCCCTCTCTCTCGTCTCCCCCTTGACCGCTCAATCTGGGTGGGATTTAAATTAAATGGTTTGTGCAGGTATGCGTGAGTAAAGGAGACAGCATGAGGGAGAGAAAAAGAATCAGATCTCTGCCTTGTAAAGTCCTTATTAAAGTTTCTGCTTCATTACACAGGAGCACTTCCACAGACCCATGCAGAGTAATATTGAGACACGGGGCTTATGCGTATGCATGCAGGCATCGGGGGTTATGTATATCGGTATTTCTATGTGAACAACTGTAGTGATTGCCAGCATACACTTGAGTGTATTATTGCCTTTGATCTCAGAGCACTGAGTCCTGCTCCTTAACATCTGATGCTCTGCTCTGGCAGTAAGGCTGGATTTATGCTTCTGTGTCTTACGACGTACGTGCAGAAGCTCAACCTGCACCTCCTCAAAAACGTAAATACATGTCAAAGCTATGCAGATACCGGGTGGAGCTCAGAAGAACCGTGATTGGGCTGCTTGTGTTTTCTCCTATACAGTGGGGCAAAAAAGTATTTAGTCAGCCACCAATTGTGCAAGTTCTCCCACTTAAAAGATGAGAGAGGTCTCCAATTTTCATCATAGGTATACCTCAACTATGAGAGACAAAATGAGAAAAAAAAAAAATCCAGAAAATCACATTGTAGGATTTTTAAAGAATTTATTTGCAAATTATGGTGGAAAATAAGTATTTGGTCAATAACAAAAGTTCATCTCAGTACTTTGTTATATACCCTTTGTTGGCAATGACAGAGGTCAAACGTTTTCTGTAAGTCTTCACAAGGTTTTCACACACTGTTGCTGGTATTTTGGCCCATTCCTCCATGCAGATCTCCTCTAGAGCAGTGATGTTTTGGGGCTGTCGCTGGGCAACACGGACTTTCAACTCCCTCCAAAGATTTTCTATGGGGTTGAGATCTGGAGACTGGCTAGGCCACTCCAGGACCTTGAAATGCTTCTTACGAAGCCACTCCTTCGTTGCCCGGGCGGTGTGTTTGGGATCATTGTCATGCTGAAAGACCCAGCCACGTCTCATCTTCAATGCCCTTGCTGATGGAAGGAGGTTTTCACTCAAAATCTCACGATACATGGCCCCATTCATTCTTTCCTTTACACGGATCAGTCGTCCTGGTCCCTTTGCAGAAAAACAGCCCCAAAGCATGATGTTTCCACCCCCATNTGTACTACTGTATGTTCGCTTTCCTCCTGCTCTCTCTATCTCTCTCTCTCTCTCTCGCTCTCTCCCTCACCTCTCTCTCAACCAAACCGGTCGAGGCAAACCCACAGCCTGGTTCTGCTCGAGGTTTCTGCCTGTTAAAAGGGAGTTTTTCCTTTTAAGGTCAAACGTTTTCTGTAAGTCTTCACAAGGTTTTCACACACTGTTGCTGGTATTTTGGCCCATTCCTCCATGCAGATCTCCTCTAGAGCAGTGATGTTTTGGGGCTGTCGCTGGGCAACACGGACTTTCAACTCCCTCCAAAGATTTTCTATGGGGTTGAGATCTGGAGACTGGCTAGGCCACTCCAGGACCTTGAAATGCTTCTTACGAAGCCACTCCTTCGTTGCCCGGGCGGTGTGTTTGGGATCATTGTCATGCTGAAAGACCCAGCCACGTCTCATCTTCAATGCCCTTGCTGATGGAAGGAGGTTTTCACTCAAAATCTCACGATACATGGCCCCATTCATTCTTTCCTTTACACGGATCAGTCGTCCTGGTCCCTTTGCAGAAAAACAGCCCCAAAGCATGATGTTTCCACCCCCATGCTTCACAGTAGGTATGGTGTTCTTTGGATGCAACTCAGCATTCTTTCTCCTCCAAACACGACAAGTTGAGTTTTTACCAAAAAGTTCTATTTTGGTTTCATCTGACCATATGACATTCTCCCAATCCTCTTCTGGATCATCCAAATGCTCTCTAGCAAACTTCAGACGGGCCTGGACATGTACTGGCTTAAGCAGGGGGACACGTCTGGCACTGCAGGATTTGAGTCCCTGGCGGCGTAGTGTGTTACTGATGGTAGCCTTTGTTACTTTGGTCCCAGCTCTCTGCAGGTCATTCACTAGGTCCCCCCGTGTGGTTCTGGGATTTTTGCTCACCGTTCTCGTGATCATTTTGACCCCACGGGGTGAGATCTTGCGTGGAGCCCCAGATCGAGGGAGATTATCAGTGGTCTTGTATGTCTTCCATTTTCTAATAATTGCTCCCACAGTTGATTTCTTCACACCAAGCTGCTTACCTATTGCAGATTCAGTCTTCCCAGCCTGGTGCAGGTCTACAATTTTGTTTCTGGTGTCCTTTGACAGCTCTTTGGTCTTGGCCATAGTGGAGTTTGGAGTCTGACTGTTTGAGGTTGTGGACAGGTGTCTTTTATACTAATAACGAGTTCAAACAGGTGCCATTAACACAGGTAACGAGTGGAGGATAGAGGAGCCTCTTAAAGAAGAAGTTACAGGTCTGTGAGAACCAGAAATCTTGCTTGTTTGCAGGTGACCAAATACTTATTTTACCGAGGAATTTACCAATTAATTCATAAAAAATCCTACAATGTGATTTCCTGGATTCTTTCCCCCCATTCTGTCTCTCATAGTTGAAGTGTACCTATGATGAAAATTACAGGCCTCCCTCATCTTTTTAAGTGGGAGAACTTGCACAATTGGTGGCTGACTAAATACTTTTTTGCCCCACTGTATGTTTCAGATGCCAGCAGAAATTGTTAATAGTGAAGACAACACAAGAAAGGTTCAGCAATGAATCACTTCCTTTTTAGCTGCTAAACAAATTTGTATTTTGTGAGCTAGCAAACCAATTTACTGTGTGAACGTCCCAATATTGCTCTCCTTTAGAAAGTTAATACAATATGTAAATGCTACACAAAATTATCTCATAATGTACAGCACATTAACAATCAGTGGGTAGAATCCCATGCTGAACTAAAATCTTAATCTAGAACAAGGCAGCTAGAGATCTGCTACCCAGCCTGAGCTTGGTGAGTCCCAAAAAAGTCATCAGGTTTCAGGTCAACTTTGGTCCATTTCGCGATCATTATTGTTCATGTTGATCCCCTGTACACTGAGTACTTCATACGGAGAGAATTACAGTATTCTGCCTTGAACTTTGATGTTCAAATGCAATTTATTACATAATTGCTCTCCTTTGTTGTGTCTGTGCTACAGTTGCACAAATTCTGCTTGTTGTCAGTGTTTCCTTCATTCACGGCTTGTGGCAACCAGTCGCTGATGTCAAACACATCTGAGAGCAGTTGTGAGACTGGCAACTCTGAACATTTGAATTGCTGGATCTACATTATGTAAGATCACTCGAGAGGATGTGCAGTGCTTCTGGGCGACAAGACGCAGGTAATGGAATCAGGTTAGCAAAACACTGGCATCTGCCAAATGCCCATAGCTGAATCCCTTCTGAATCCCGCTTAATCTGTTATGCTGCTAAATACTCTTTCAGTCCACAAGTCATGTAAGAAGTCGTGCAACAAGAAACCAGTCAGCAAGGCATTATAAGAATGTGGTCATCCAGCCTCTTGGCAAACGATGCAGACAATTCAGTACAGAAAACCTTATGAACTGTGACATGGCAGCAGGTGAAGATGACACAAATTTAAAGTCTCATGTACTGACCTAGTTTTGAAACAAAGATGGCTCACATGTGGACATCACAACCTCGCGCCTCTGATAAAACTAACCACTCAGACTCATGACTCTGTTTAAACAGAGCTGAGATGAGGCTTCATGCTGCTGAAAAAGCACCATAGCTGACATCCCAATAACTAACAAATGCCATTTGGCAGATGCTTTTATACAAAGTGGCTTACACTCTCATAAATGCATCCACTCACCAGAATGGTTGGCCGCAGAGAGAGTCAAGAGCATTTTTACCCGAAATATCTAAACCAAAGTTGAACCTTTTCTAGAAGAAATGATAAACAGACAATTACAATTCTTTCTGTGACCATGCGAATTTGAGAAAAAACAATAAAATGACTTCATCGGCTTTAGCAACAAAACTATACAAGAAATTACATGATTAGTGATCATAATTGTAATTAACGCTGCCCTTTATTCCGCATGCTGCATTTCACAGCTAATTACACACAGTGAAGTTTGCCGAAGTTAATTGGTTGTTATGTTTTTAAAGAAGAGCACAAAGCGGGGAACCTGGTGTGCTGATTTGATTAAAACAGACTCCTAAATTTAGAAGCAGGGCCTATTAAAAGATGTAAAAACATGCATTCACAACAAGCACATTGAAGAGGCTTATTCAAACTCTAAATGATCTATTCGTTTTATAAGTTTACGCAGGTGTGAATCAGCTATTTCTTCATGTGGTCTTAACCGGTATGAACACTATTATTTTTGTGTTCTAGTTTATATTCATTACATTTGATGACCCACAATGTTGCCAGTAGATGTGTGTAAGGGAAAGTCAGTATGTCTTTGTCATACTGTCCTTGGGTGTTAAGGTTTCCAATTTTCACATCATTTATCAGAGGCACCCAAACTGATAAGATCTGAAGGCCAAAATGTGTCAGTTTATACTCCTCACAAGTAAAAAACTTGAAAAAACATTTTAAAAAGCCACACAAGTAAAGCGTATGCTTTCTGAAAAACTACACAATGGAAAATATCTTGATTTCTGAGTACAGGCAGGCTGATGTCAGGCTGTTTTTAAAACTCTAATTTGTCTACATCCATTCCTCATTTGCAAAGAGGGCCAGATTCTTAGTTATTACCTTGACTTAAAGCTGGGGTAGGCAAAATCTGTGCAACCTATGCAAAACTCTCTGCTGCCTTGTATCACTCCGCTAAGCCCCTCCCACCAAACCCACAACTTCGACTGGCAGCCGCAGGAGTCGGTTACGCTGCAAAACCTTATCCCTCATAATGCTCAGTGTCCACGGCGTGAGCCTCGCCGAGACCGCGGTCCCTCCCGCAGCGACTTCTCTTTTCAAAGACGCCCCTCCAGCGCTTTGCGGCCGCAGAGCAGAGCGCCCCAGGCTTCAGAGGCAGCTGCAACGCTGTACAGCAGCAGGATGAGAGGCTAGTACACCACACACACGCCACTGTCCCCCCTCAAAAGTTATTCCCCACTGTTTGCCATCATGACTCTTTGCCACGTCGATACGAGCGCCATAGCATCGACCATAATGAGCCCGAAGCTCCGTGTGGAGCCAGGACGTGTTGTTTTGTACTATACGCCGCTGTAGGCAAAGGTTTCAGGATTTTCAGCAGGATTTTCCGCCACTGAATCAGGCTTTCACCGTCTGAAGGGACGTGCAAGCACATCTGCATTTGTAGAACAGCCAATACGAAAGCACCATCTCTCTGAAATAACCTATGATTGGTCAGAGTCTCCCTTCACAGGATAGATTTTCTGAAGCCTGAAAACAGAGCAAAGAGGAGGGGCAGAAGGAGAGGTTTTCTCTCAGACCGCTTGGATTACAATATGCTGGACGGTTATTATGGAATCTTTGCCAAATGATGCCAAATAAATACTGCCTACCCCACCTTTAACTTGACTGAATGACTTTTGGGCTTTTGCTTTGTTACGTTGCCCAGCTGCAAATAGTATTTACCAATTACCAAAGACATTTTAGTATTTCATTTTTTTTTATTAAAGATCCCCTCCAGACATGTTTTAACATGTTTATAAATTGCTCTACTGTAAATAATAATTTGTATCTGATATGTTCTTTTCACAAAAAAAGTTCAATTATCTTGTTAAACACTTTTAAATGACATCCACTCCTTCTCCATTAAAAATCGAGAATCTATAAATATAAGTTGAACTGCTTGAAAGCTTCACCAAGACCTTTCTGTTGCACTGAGAATAAACAGTAGACAAAGGTCTGACTGTTTGAGACTAGATTCAGATCCTGAAAAGCTGACCTTTTGGAAATACAAGGTTTTGGCAGAACACTAACAATAAGAAAAACTGTGCTGTGTGGGATACTGTGCCTCCCGCAGTTTAGAAAAGAAGCAACCACTTACATGGAGGTTACTGCAGATTTTACCCTCTTCTTTATCAAACCTTATCAAGGAAATCTCTATCAATAGATAAGCTTTATCAATTGAAAACATCTGGGAACATAATTAAGATACCACCATAGTTTGATACATGCCAAATCAAAGTTAAGCTCGATAAGACCCCTGCCCATGGTGATATATGATTCCACATAGAGAACGGGTAGAGAGAGAGAGGTTTGTGTGTGTATGTGTGTGTGTTTGAGGCAAGCAGTGTGTTTTCTCCCCAAATCCAGTTGGAGAGAGAAATAGAGAAGGGATATGGAGACAGATGGGGACATAGAAAGAGAGCGAGGAAGAGAGCGAGGGAAAGGGAGAGAGAGAGACAAACAAATGAGAGCTTTCCATTCTCTGTGTAGTACCTTTAAATCTCTCATCTCTCTCCTCCTCCATGCTGGTAAATTATTCAGAGCTGCTGATTTATCACCTCCAACAACAACACAGATATAATAGTTGTGTGTCTTAATGGGAGCCCCACTGTACAGGAGCTTCCCCCAGCAGTGGAGACTCTTAAAGCACTTAATGCAGTTTAGCAGAGGCAGAGCCACAGAAAGTGTTGATCCAGCCTGTACTAAAAAAAAAGACAAACAAAGGCTAACTTTGCAAATGCCTGTGGCTGATAACTTGTTGGCATTCCTGCTGTGGTCTGTTTATACCTGTCGGCATTAAATCAAAATTTAAGTGAAGAAAAAAAAATGCTGAATTCTTTTTCTGTTTCAAAGACCGTAAATGTAAAATCTTAAATATTGAACGGATCCGTGTTGTTCGCACAAGCATGGACTCCTTTCACTGGCTGAAAAGTGTAAAGTTACCCAGCATAGGCCCTGATGCCTGTAAAACTAACAGGATGCCACTTAAGACTGCATTGTGCAACCTTGGTTACTGGCTTTTGAATACTAGCATTAGTGGTTTGCCCCGGATGCTTCTGAAAGAGTCCTGCTATTAAAATCACAGCAGGTTTAATAGATCTATTTTGCCTGGTGATAGTTCAATATAAGGACCTAATGGCCTCCAAGAAAAGCTACAATTTCAGCCTGTACCAGGAACACTTATGGGCAATATTGTGTAGCAGCGGATTCTACCTGCAGGAAGTAACAACTGATTAACTTCAGCCTTAAAAAATTTAAAAGGGGCTCAGGGATGTTTTCTAGTAATGAAATAATCCCAGTGCTCGGCTTTTTTCCAAGACAGCCTATGATCTATGTGATCAAGCCTCACAATTCAAGAGTTCAACTGTAAAATCTGCATGTTTGCCGATTAGAATCTTATAACCCTGGATAGCTGATGGAGGCTGATTAACTCATTTCAGGACAACGGTGTATTGCAGAAGACAATGTGCCAAACTCATCTGCATGATGTAGATTTCAGAATGCCTGTGCTTCGTTATCCAAGGTGTCCTGTTGGAAGTTGCATGGGAGTACTGGGGCTGCTGCTGAGGGCTATTTGGTCCGTATATGGTCAGAGTGAGAGCTGTGCTCACATGTTTGGCTCAAGGTTGCCTTGACCTCTGACAAAGATGAGCATGGCATGTCTTCTTTTCAAGATATTCATGCAAGGTATATAAAAGCACAGTTGAGGACATGAGAGTACCTCTTTCAGAGGGATAAAGGTGAAATTAGTGTTGTTTGCAGATGATATTGTCCTTGTCCTGAACTAGAGTGGTTCTGTGTGCCTCACCCTGTTTTCCCTTATCTGCTTTCTCTGATTAGTCTGTGTACTACATATTCTAATATGTATTTTCACTGCATATCTACCATTCTTCACCTGTCGACTAGCTACCACTGCAGGGCTTTCGGTTTGCTCCTTTTGTCACCTGACCCAGTCACCTGCCTGCTGATTTACTCCTCATTACCAATTAGTCTCAGAGGAAATTGACAACCACCAACACTGATTGCCAGACTGAGTGTTGAGTCTATTGACCCACTGTTTGTTGCCCTTTGTGTTGACCAAGGAAAGTCCTCCACATTAAACGACAAAATACATTGTTTGTCCATGCCTTTAAGATGCTCGGCTGCAGTAAGTTGCTGTATGTTTATGTGGTGGTGAACTGACTTTTCCCAACTCGCATCTACCATCACAAGTCTTTAGTAGTGACCAAAACATGAGACTGCTGATAAAAGTGGGTTCTTGTGTCCTATATATGTTGAATGAACAACATCTAGAAGATGTTTGGTAGGTCATCAAACAACTGAAAAGAAGTTAGAAAGTAAACCAAGACTGGTGAGACGTTCCCTTGGTATTTATGAAGAGTTTTGATCTATGGTGCCAGACAAACACCAACAGAAATGCATTTGTATTTGTTGCAAATATACATAATTTTAGAGCATTTGGGGATCTTCAAGGGGTAGCAGGAAGAAGTTGGTAGGGAAGCAGAGGCCCGGGCTGCTTGTTTTCCCGGAAAAAAACTCAATTCAGTAAAAACAATCTTTTTTTCTTTTTTCTTTTTAAATCTGTAGGTGTTTAGTTTGGTCAGGTGGGTGGACAGTAACACCATTGTGGGGGCAGCCATTTTGACAAGAGGATTATCCATGAACTGGAGCCAACTTTTAAGCCTCTTTCCTTTTCCAATCTGTGTTGTGTCCTAAAAAGATAATCACTTAATTAAATATTGATGATATTTCAAACCGGAAGCTGGCTGGCAATCGAACTTCTGGAAGGGCAGAATGATTAGACCAGTGTTTAGAGAGGTGTACAGACAGAGGGACAATGCATGGGAAAGGGGCAAACAAAAGACGAGGGTGAATAAAAGGAAAGATGGAATTAAAAAAGAGTGGGAAACAGAGAAACACAGAAACTGAAAGAGGGATGAAGTTGCAGAGTAAAGGAGATGCCTATTCTGTTAAAAGCACTCAACCAGCTAGTTAAAGAAAAGGAAAACATTGATAAAAAGATTTTAAAGCCACTGGCAGACTTATTGAGTGCTCTTAAAACCAAATGATTAATTCACAACTGTGTAGATATGAGTTCTGCTTTGTATCATATCCTATCATACATTTTTCATAAAGCAGCAATACCACGGTGGGACGATTGGCTTTCCCCCCGTGGACACATGGGAGCCCTTTGGTCCATTAAAGTGTGTGTGTGTATGTGTGTGTATTGGAAAGGGATATTTGCTTTTAGGAAGGAAATCCAAGTAGAGAGAGAGGTGCAGCGTGCAGAATAAGTAAAAAAAAATAAAAATACAAATAAAAAAATCACATCACACAGAGACAGCAAAAGATGACTTACAGCACACATACACGCCCAACACACACACACACACACACACACACACACAGAATAAGTCCATTTCCATCTGGTGATGTTTACTTTAGAAAGTGAAAGCGTCTGCTCCTGCAAGAGCGGAGGCAGAAGGATGGAGGAATAAACGGCAAAGGGATAGTGATAACAGAGGGATGAAGCAACAGACTGATGGAAAAGTGAATATTCCTCTGGTAGAAATCTTTAGATTACACGCCTGGTTAGATTTCATCGCCCCCATAGGTATTTTGCACCGTGAGTCTGTCTGTGTGTCTCCCTATCTCTGTGTGAATGTACTCAAGTGATTTCAATACAAGACAGCCACTACTCTGCCACTACTGTCCCTTTGTAAATAATAATACATGTGATGTTTATTGCATGTTGGTAATACATATGACATTTGGATCACCTGGTAGTAACATCAAACTACCTACCACATTATCTCTTGTCATGTCACACTGGGAGACAAATCCACTGGTGTATATTTTACAGGAGATTCACAGACTGCCTTGTCAACACAAACAGATAAGAAACTACCATACAGGATGCAATTGATCTGCCCCGACTGTGATCTGATTCATTTGTATACTAAGCGGCAGATTATGAGACATAATGTCACTGAGTATACAGACAAAGCAACTATATCACAAGTCCACCATATAAAAGTTATAAAATTGTAAGACATTTGAATCTGAAATTCCATTCCACCCATCCATTATCTATATCCACTTATCCTTAGAGGGTCGCGGATGGCTGGAGCCGAACCCAGCTGACATTGGGCAAGAGGCGGGGTAATACTTAATACTTGTCTCCATGGCAACTTTATCAAACATTTTATAGCCTTTGCCTTCAGTATAAAGAATGGAAATCCATATTCTAGGCATTTGTACACGAGATATGCTGTTCGGTCAAGTACGAATAAACACCGATTAGACCGACACATTTATTATTTCTTTCATACAAAATGACAAAAATATACAGATGCCATTTCGATGGAGGTTTTGACAGAGTAAAGTCTGAATAGGCCGGTTTTATCATCTTTCTGCTGAATTGCCTGCCTTCAGTGCATCGCCCAAATGACCATTCGGGAATGATGGTTTCAACCGGAGAGTCTGCACTATTCATTCTGTTTCTCTGAGCCTGAAGTGAGTTTTTACTCCGTGTAGCCCACTGTGTTATCCACATCGACATTTTTCCAGGTGCCAGGTAATGATTTTACATTCCTACATTTACATTTAAGTTTTTTAGCCCAAACTGTTGAATGACAAGTCAGCTTTGTCACTGTATGCTCACATGGTAAGACTAACACTGCCAGAGTCTGGGGGTTTAGTTGTTCCTGTGATCAAACTATATTCATTCTGTATGGCACACCGGATTTAAGTGCCAACCAAATTGCTTGTGCAAAGTTTCCAGTGTCTAGCTGTCACTTTTAGTAGCCTTGTAATAAAGATGTTCAAGAGACTACAATACACTGCTGAAAAAATAGCATTTAGAATAGGAGCAGGCGCTACAATAAGTCGGCATTTTTATCTCCCAGTCATAACAAATAGCTCAGAAAGAAAATAGTGCAACTGGCAACAAGAGGGATGTGATAAGAACAAGGAATTAAATTACAGAGGCCAACTAGACAATGTCATGAACAAGAAACTGGATAAAAGGTTGCTCCCTTAAAGATAAGAGAAGCTAATTGTAAAATCACATAACAGGCGATGGCATTTAACCAATGCACAATGCAGAAACACGCTGCGCTATACAACGGGGCTGGACGCTAATGATAAAACCTGGTTTAGATGTAAAAGGAATACCCACACACACACACACACACAGACACTCCACCCTATCCCCAAGACAGTGCTATGAGCAAAACACTGGATAAAAGCTTGCTTTTATGAAGATAAGGGGACTAGCTGAGAGCAAAGCAAGATAAAAGGCTGTGGAAGATAACAGCTGTGTAATATGTGTGACTGTTTCTTAATGGAAGTGATGACTCATCAGGGTTGGGTGAGTGAGGGATTAAATGTAACAGGATTATATGAATCTGATTATGAAAAACAAATTGAAGCTGTAATCTGTTACAGTTACTGAAAAAAGCACAACAATCAGATTATAATTATTTGTTGTGACCTTTGTTTGATACTCTTTAGCGGAAATAATGAGTCATCGGGGTTGGGTGAACAGATTATATGTGACAGGATTTTAAATAATCTCTGACAAAACATCTATAAAGACACGGGATGACTGATGTGGTTTTAATGAGTAACAAACAATTTTGTGGCAAGCTGTCTGCAAAGGTGTTTAATTACAGTAGCTAATGTATATTAAATAGTAGTTTAACTGACGATCACTGAGATAATTTAGCAGGTTTCCCCACAGGGTTCGTTAATCTTTAATAGTTTTCTTTTTTTTTTGTTGTTGCAGTTTTTGTAAAAGAATAATAATTATTGATGAATATTTTATCTCTAGAAGTGTATCTGTATATCTCCTGTGTTAAGAAAATCTATATAATAGTATCAACTTCATACTATACTTATACTATACTATAATCCTTTACACAACATATCAGGCCAACCTGCGACTTTGGACTCTGTGTCCCGGGAGCTCAGTGGCCAGAGACCAGAGCAACATTACTGACATTATACGAGTTCACACATTTTCACACAGCAGAGAAGCCATAAAAATAATCTTGAAAAAGCTGTTGACAGCCTCTATGATAGTGCTAGTTATCATACAAGTGGATAGTGCTAGTTATCATATAAGTGGTCCATGAAAATAGCAATCCAGCTGACTGCATTTATCTGGCAGCAAACAAATTGAAAGACCAAACAATAACATAAGAACGGCAAGAACAATACCAAATATGCCTCAAAAAAGAGAGAGGGGGTGAGAGAGAAAGATAATATTGGTACTGCAGTATTGGACTTCACTTAATCCCCATCATGTGTTAATGTCACTGTGATGGCATTGTGCACTGCAATTACCTCCCACTCATATATTGTGCAGACAGACAGGGACAAGAGCAGATGCTGCTGCTATGAAGACAGATCACTGTGGGCTCAACATGTCCCCCCTGAGCTGTGATGCTGGGGTGTACAGAGAATGTGTGTGTGTGTGCGCCCTGTTGATCAGCCAGACTGCACCCGAGGCTCCGGATGTATGACCCTCTATTAGTCTGTCTATCTCCCAGGAAAGAACACCTCTGCCTGGGGAGAATATGATGATAATCTGAATTTTACTCCACTGCTTTACCCCCTATGCAGAAAAACGATTTCAGAAAACCCTTTACCTGACAGTCATTCCAATTGAATTACACCAAATACCTGGATACAGTCTAGTGAAAAAAAAAATGCCTGCAGATGTTGTAGCTGAAATGAAGCGAAATTTGAATGTTTTATTTTGTTCCTACATTATCCACACATGACAAGTACTAAGAGCTTTAGCTGTGGTTAAGGTTCGACAACTTCAGCTATTTGGGAAAAGATCTTCATTGTGGTTAAAATAAGCCACCATTATTTGTTAGTCCGAAATGAGATGTGAACTCTAAGGAATGAATGTGTTACACGCCCACCCACCACCCTGACCTTTACACCATTAAGGATGAAACACACTAGCCATGTTGCGCCATATGAACCATGTCATATTGGAAATGCTGCACATACAGAAGAAGCTGTCAAAGTGCAGAAGCCTGGATGTGCTAATCCGAGGAGCAAATGTGATATAATTGCTGTTTATCTTGTCAAAGCACAGGTAGTTCTGGAGAGATGATTTGTTGTTATGTCTAGGGGAATTAATCAACACTAAGCCTTCAGGCCACAACATATCCTAAGTGTCATCGGTTAGTGCCTAAGAAGGGATGCAGGTCTCATCTGAACCCCAGTGAGCTTGACTCGTCTCCCACGGTGTCACTTCCACCCCAAGCTGTGTGATGAAGCCGGGCTTATACACAGGCGGCTCACAGCTAGGTGTTAGTTTCAATTAATTTTGGTGAACTGAACTCTTCAGGGATGAGGTTTGTTATCCATTGTCCGTCACAGTTTCGACAACAACACAGCCAACTATCTTGCGTTTTCTTTTCCTTCCTCCTTCTCCTGTCTCTCTCCCCCTTTCCCCTCCCTTTTGGTGTCTGCCCCTTACAGGCTCATATTAGATAAGGCCCCCATTTTTCACGTTCAGCATCCAATCAAAAGGACTACTAATGACCATCATGTGGCAATCTGAGGCATCAAAAGTGGTGTGTCCTGATGTGGCGAGTGCCTACCTGTTGAGCTCCCCTACTACCTATTAGTTATACAGGGAATGGAACCCCTATGTTAACTTTCTGGTGTAAATATGATGAACGTCATTATTATTTTATGCTTATTTCAATAGTGAAAACAAATGAAACCATCCCCTTCTTGGTTACTTGGTTGTTAAAAATTCCACCCGGCTCAACGTCCAGTGTATATACTGTATTATCCATTTTGTCTATGCAAATTACAGTTTCAAAACAAGCTTATGATGCATGAGGCTTCATTTCCATCTAGCTTACACGAGTCCAGCTGGATGCCTCAGCAAACCTCCTTGCATGTGTTCCCGCTCTTCCCATTTCACACCCTTTTGCTCTGTTCCAGAATCCATCCATGTCTTTTTGAATTGTCTAAACACACAAGGCCTCGTCTCGTCTCCACCTCATCTCTTACATCCATCTTTCCTCTGTCTCTTCTCTCACCCCTCACTCACTGCCGTCCTCTCCCTCCTTGACCCTCCCACCCCAGTCTGTCACCCCATTCTCACTCCTTACAGCAGCTACACCGTTACATAACTTTTCACCTTTGCTTATCATAATCAGCAAATCTTTCTTTAATTTTATTATTTCCATATTTTAGGTCATTTTTTTTTTTTCATATACTGCACCTCTGCTGATGCTTGCAGAACTACCTTAACTCCTATTTTCATTTTCTTCTTCTCAGCCATCACCCTCCTCTGATTTTAGCATCCATGTTTTGTATTTTCCTGGGAAATACAATGTCAACATGTCAGCTGAGAAAAATGTCATACACAGGCTGCGGTACACAGGGAACATTGAAGATTGTCTGAAGAATTTTTTTTTCCTCTCCCATTTTAGCCAGGACTGAATGTATGAATGACTTTGTTTTTCATAAAATGAATATGAAAGAAAGCGTTCATAAAAAATGTTTTATTGACATACACTGCCTAAACATACCTGTCAGAGAGATTGTTTTACGTAGTTGACCTTTCTCATTAAAATAGCTTCTCATTAAGCTGTTTTATTGCCAGTAAAGGCACGCAGCAGAGAATGTTTCACAGATTTTAAGCTATAAAGGAAGGTTAAATTGCCAAAAGCAATGGAGTATTTGGTCTTTGATATGCAACATTATTTTAGGCAGTGGAGCTGTGGGAATATTGGCAGCAGTTTTGAAACTCATTCTCTTTTCATAGTGTGTTACGACTGTAAAAAAGATAACATTTGGAAGCCGTGGAGACAGGTAATTCTGGATGAGTAAAGTAGGCTGCATAAACCAAGGTATTAGTGGTATATTACATGCTGTAACACGCAGACGAAGGTGCTCAGTGTGAGCGCATATAGCATAGCGACCGAATTTAGGTAATTATCTAGGGTGAGGTATATGACAGCTCAGAGATGAAACCTATAACCTAAACACAAAGTCAAATACAAAGAAAAGCAATCCGGTGAGCTTTCCTAAACCCAACAACACTCAGCATCCTGCTGAGAAACATACTGTTTATGGCCATGCTTTATGGCCTCTATAGTGCACTATTTCTTATATTGTCATAGTAGCAACAAGTCCTCCAACATAAATGACAGAATAGGTTGTTAACAACATGTTAATAATGTGATAAAAACAATGTAAGTTATCACGTTATTAAAAAGATAAATAGTATATTGTTATAACAGGAAAAGTTTCTTGTTGTAACGTGATAAGTTTGTATGTCATAATAACGTGAAAATATCTTGTTATAACGTTACACCCTTCACGTTTCTTTTCTGGCATGACAGCAATACGCTTCTGTAAACAGTTACACCTTTACCTGACTAAGACCACTATGACCATCACGCCCACAGTACGCAAAAACAATCAATTCTTGGAAACGCAACAGCAGTGTAGAGCTTTTCTTTATTTATACTTTTACCTTTGCTATATTTTTTATGTTTTCCCATTATTGATCACTTCTACCATAACCTGAAGAGATAGTTTGACACGGTAAGGGAGCAAAAGGCATTGGAAGGAGAGTAGAGATTCATCTCTCGAATAAAGTTTCAGCTCTCATAAAACCAGGCTGCTTGGTGCACTAAACCTGCCGAAGTCTGGCTGAGCTGGCTGAAAAATGCAATTTGTCTTTGCAATGCCCCGTTTGACATGACCCACGTCTGAGTAAATTTTACCTCCCACCAACCAATTTTGTGCCATGTCTGCCTACATGTCCATCTATCTGTCTGCCTGTCACACTGTGTCTCATTCTCGTCTCTTGAAGTGCCACGACCCTCCGAGCCGAGGTATCCTTCCTCGTTTTTGATGTTTGATAAATAGTCCCGACAGAGTGGCACGAAGCTTGTTGGAGACATTACCTGACATCATTTTCTTTAGGGGGACATTAAATACAAACAAACTTATTCTCTCTTTGTCTCTATTTTTCATTGCCTCTGGCACACACTCAATATTCAACACTATTCATGTGCAATCTAGCCTCTCTTTTTTTAACTGTAGCAGCCACAATGGCAGTTATTACTGAAAAAGAAGCACCTTTCTGTTATTTTATTTATTCCAGCCTTTCCTTTAGTCCTTTTGGCGTGTTGGTTAATCCATTATTGACAGTAAAGGTTTTCTTTGAGTGTTCACAGCCTGTCAGAGATACTCAGATGTAATGGGAGAGGATATGGACCTAATGGCATTGGTACACAAGAAAAAACCCTCTACCTTTTAAAAGAAGAAGGACACACTGCAAGACAATGTGGAAAGAAAGAGAAGGGGATAGGGAGGAAATAAGGAAAGGAGAAGGGAAGGAAGGAAAAGGCAGGGGCAATAATGCCCAAAAAATGACATCAAAAGAAGAAAGACAAAGACAGAAGCACAAAGACAAAAGTCAGAGATGAGTGCAGGAGAGGACAGGAGACTGGAAGGCAATCCCGGCGGTGCTAACATGGCTTAGCTGGGTGCACACACACACACACACACCCAAACACTCACACACTCACTCGCACAAACACACACAAAGCTGTTCTTCCTAACGAGTGAAAACCCTCTGAGCAGAAAAACTGTGATGTCTCTGGTGGCAGGTTGCAAAAAGCTTTCTCCTCGCCTTTGTCTCACCCTCCCTCTCCTTTTCTGCCTTCCTAACTCCTTAACTCCTTTTTCTCTGCTGCAGTACACACCGTGTGCTCCCATCCCTCCATTCATAATCCTATCTCCCCCCAATCAGCCTTTGCATCCATTTAGCCCTCCTCCACATTTCCATCTAAATATCCATTAGTGTTGTCAAAATAACTGGAATGCCAATGCTACTTCAGCGCTGTTGGGCACGATTGAATTCAATATTGGATTTTATAAACAGCCAAGACTTCCACCAAGTGGGTTGTGCAAGCTAAAATTTCATTTGAGCATCACTCTTGGGGGGCTAAATTAGAAGAGTGGAGTAGTGAGGAGAAAAATAGGGAGGAGGAGGAGTAGTAGGAGGGAATAAGGAGAAGAAAGGTGAGAAAAAGAGGCAGAGGAAGTAAGAGGAGAAAAAGAAGATTTGAAATAGACAGAGCTGGCAGAGTATAAAGCTGTACCCCAACTCCATACATACTAATCTGATGCAGGTTTTACTTCTATATATATATATATTAGTTTTTGAATTAAGTATACTCAAAGAAACTCAGTACACATATAAAATCCACTTATTTTTGACTGGGCTATTGAAGGACACTGTTGTCCCACAATGCAATGCGCAAAGGAACTGGAGGAGCTCACAGCTGCAAAAAAAGAGATTGCAGATGATGGTGAGACAGCTTGAGAATGATCTTGAAAAAAAGTTTGAAATCTTTAAAAATATACATTTTCGCTTCACCTTTGTGAAGTGTGATTGTCTGTAGTTTTGTAATTAATATAATACATACTGTATACAGTCTGAAATTGGGACACAGTTGACTGTTAAATCCAAAGTAAAAATGGACTCACACAGTTGGAGACATTTTGACACTTTGTATCTTGAACTGGATCCCAGTCCACCTAAACTGGTAAATAACTAGTGCCAGGAGCAACATTTAAATTATTTTTAGAGAAGATGGACACTCAGCTGACATCAACACCCCTTTGGTCCGTGTCAAATATGGTGACAAAGGTGCTGTGTGTTTATTTATTATTTTATATATATAGTTAGTTATTAGTATAGTGCTATAGTCCTCCAGCCATCCATTCTAAAGTTTGTATTTCCACCAAATGAAAGAAATATATCATTAGCTGCCGTTATTGCAGATCTGGTCTCTTCATCTCTTTCTTACATATCACTCTAAGAATGATGCCAATAGACACAGCACCCACTCTGTTCACCCATCAACCAATCCTCATTCTCACCTCCCTGTGTCCTCAGTGACACCTGAAAAAACTGAGACAACTGACAAATCCCCTGACGGAGAGAGGAAGAAAATAGTGAGCACTTGGAATAAAGTCTCAGCAGGCTAACCCACTCAGAATGCCATTAGAATCCCTACTTTATGTGTATCTATATGTAATGCCTGTCTAATAATATATTTTGAACTGCGGAGCAGCGAAAGGAAATGCAAGACTGCAGAAAATAACCAAAAGTACTCACTGTGACTTTGAATTGAAAGTTGCACACGTGCTCCTCTTTGAATTTTTAAGGTGGCATGAATTTATTTTTAGGGAGCATATACTTCTAAAATGTAGAATCCTGTCTCATCCCAGGACTTCTCACTTAAGTGCATTTCAGAGTTTCTGTGCCTGCGCGGACCTCAACCCGCCCGCAGGGAGGTTAAAAGCGTCTGCTGAGGAACTCACACTGTCTTTGTCTTTGTCCACCCCACTGATGTTCCTTATCTGGAGACTACAGTAAAGGCAGGAGAACTTACGACCACAATGGATAGTTGAAACTTCTGAAACATTCTGAACTAGAGCTGCAACGATTAGTTGATCAAAAGAAAATTAATTTCCAACTATTTTGATAATCGATTCATTGTTTTTCCCTCATTTTTCAAGCAAAAATGTCAAAAGTTTGCTCGTTCCACCTTCTTAAATGTGAGGATTTGCTGCTTTTCTGTGTCATTTATGACAGTAAATAGAAAGTATTTGGGTTTTGGACTGTTGGCTGGACAAAAGAAGCAATCTGAAGACGTCACTTTGGGCTCTGGGGGACAATTTTTGGACATTTTATAGACTAAACGATTAATCGTGAAAATAATCGACATATTAAGCGATAATGAAAATAATCGTTAGTTGCAGCCCTATTCTGAACAAAATAAAAAATGTGTTTGGTTTCAACAGACAAGTACTGGTCTAATGTTGGGGATAGCCATTTATGCAGTAAGTTCAGTTTCTAGCAAGTGGGGTATTTATTGATGCCTAGTTTTAGCCATCAATATTGTACCAGTTGCCAATTTAAAACAAACTTATTTCAAATCTAGTTCACAGCCCTAACACTTCTGACATGCCCTCAAAGTATTCTGCGCGCTCACCTGAGACAGGTGAGGCACACAGGTGTTTCACTTTGCAGTGTTTCAAATTTGAGGCTTATAATATGCATTTCACAAAATGAAAGGTTGCATACAGTAAAAGCTGTGAATTTGACTGTAAACTCTGGTATTTTTATATACACCGAGAAACAAACAGATGTCTCAGCCTGAAGTTTTCATCAATGAAATGTCAGCCTTTGTGCTGAAAGCTTGACACATTATTTGGAATGTGTTTATGAAACAAGCGCAATGACACATCAGTTGTGAAGTGTAGCTCTAAGGTTCAGTGTCCCACAGCTGATTACATTTCAGCAATACAACTAAAGCCTTTCAGACAGGTGATTTCAATCACTTCATATATACTGTTGTATAATTTTTTAACACAAGGTTTTTAAAATAATGGGTTTTGTGTTTTGAAAAATTTGCAAACCTGCTGCAGGCTGTCAACAATCAGAGCTTTGCTGAATAAACCTTGTTGCAGGGATCTACATTGTAAAACTTTTTTTTCCTTTTTTCATAACAAGAAAGCAAAAACTTTTGTCTCATGGCGTCTGATAAAACAGATCGCTTTTCACTCACGCTTTACTGTACGTGCCTAACCGCAGGCTGAAATTGACTTTTACACTTTAAGTCTTTTTTCTTCCATTATGCAACTACAGTGACTGTGTTTTGGGCTCTGAGCGTTGCAGGTGACCTACACTCATTACTGTGCCTGAACACATCCTGTGTAGACACAGACAGAGGACTAGAGCTAACTGTGTGTAGCCATTGTGTTAGCATTTGATTATTTCTCCCATTGACTTTCCTGAGGAACCATGTTTGCATAATTTTTCTTGCTTCCCTTGTGTTAGTTTCATGAGTTTATAATGTATCGTCAATTAATTAGCTTTGTCTCATGGTGATGAAACATTTTCCGTGCTTTTTCGCACCATGCTGACTGTTTATTCATCATGGCTGAGCAGCTCTCACAAAAACTGAGAAGGTCTGCAACATGTTCAACATGAATTCCTTGTGGACGCTATGGAAACAATATGTGGCCCAGTGGATTCTGACACATTCGATGTGCATCCAAAAATTTGACCCGTGACCTGTGGTATATTTCACTCGTCCTGCTTCTTCACCCACTACCATTTGTAGCTGAGCTGAAATCTTGTGTATATAATCCATTAAAGCAGGTATACACACACTGTAGCCTGCTAAAGGAGTGATGCATACTGTAATATTTAAATATCACCACACACATACGTACACACACACACACACACACACGCACGCACAAGCCTACTCAATTAATCATGGTGTCCTTTGGCCCTATCTACTGAATGCTAACATAATGGACCTGAGTGATAAACCACTTCCATTTTCACTCTAAGCCTGTTTAGTGAAGTCTGGGAGGAAAGAAAGCATGGAGTGACAGAGAGGGGGGAAAAAAAGAAAGATTGTGATTGAGTGAGAAAAGAAGGGAGAGAAGAGGCAGAGAATAGGATATCACGAGAGGTGCGACACTGAGGAAAAGCATGTTTATATTGCTGAGAGGAGAAGGGATATTAGATACAAATTATTCATGTGCTTACGCCACTCCACATCTCATGAGAAGCGTCCATTTGTACCTTGAAGACAACATCAAGACAGACACAAAATGAGTGAAGAGTGAGGAGCTTGCTGAGCAGAATTACATAATGGAAAGTGTCCATATATTATGCAGCTGAAATGAAGTATAATGAAAAAGACAAAATGTATACACAGTGTTTCTGATCATATCATGGCTGTCTGAACAAACTACCACTACAGTTATACAAGTTGCACTCATATTCTCTTTATTCTCTTTCTGTTATCTCTCCTCTCTCTTTCTTAATAGCAAAGAGCAGTGTACAAGACAGTCAGGCAGCAGCTTCTCACTTTTAGCCGGCAATGACCGTCGCTTTCGCCGGTTAAAATAACAAACGTCGCCAGCAGCAGATATCAGCTGTCGTTAATTCCGTGGGTCACTTGAACAGGACAAAATCAAACTTGGCTGTTGTCTGGTGAAAGCGCTCTCTGCAGCCGGTGTCTGCACTCGGGCCAAAGATCATTCGTGAGGGAAGAAACTCCACTCTGTACCAGCGCTGAACAATTCCATGGAGGGTTTTCGTGGTTCCCACAACACCAACAGAGTGATACTTCTTCTCTAATAAAACAATCTAGCTGATTATGTCATTTCAGTTTCAGAAATTGCATTCTCCCAGTTAAACTTTCATTCATATGATATCAATAATCAAAGCTTATCAGTTCCATAGTTCTGAGTTACAGTATGCCAAAGTCAATAGCTACTGTTATTTCAATGTGCCAGATACACATTTAATCAACATTTGGAAGGGAATGCATTAATGAAGCACAGTACATTCACGTCCTTTGCTTGGTCCCAAGTACATCAAGAGATGTATTAATGTTATGGGGTTTTTTTGTCTGTGCCCCTACATTTTTTAAGTAGTTCTTAGCCCTGTAAAGAAGTAAAAAGATACACAAGCCTTTCGTTACTACTGTACTGTATGTGTATAGTGATGTTTTGTGTCTTTGTGTTGCCTTGTTGCTCTGTATCTGAAGGTCTTTTCTGTTGATGATCTCTAAAGACAGAAACACAAATTCCCAGACTCTCCTCTCTCCTTCCCCTCAGTGCTGCTTTTAAACGAGGCCTCATCAGAGTTTTTTTACTAAGAGTTATATTCAACATGATCAAAACCTTACCCTAACATTAACCAAACCGTTTCAGTTACCTAACCTCCATGTGGAAGACGAGGCTCCTCACCCTGTCCATGAGTGTGAGTTCAGCCACCGTTGTACCACAGGTGAGGGCTGAAAGAATTGAAAGATTGGCCTTTAGACTCAGCTCCCTCTTCGCCATAGCAACAAGGTACAATGACCCTATCACTGTCGAAGGTGCACTGATCCTCCTGTCAATCTCCCATTCCATCTCACCCTCACTCAAGAAAAAGACGCAGAGATCTCAAGATTTCATTTGGGGCAGCAACTCACTCCCAACCCAAAGGAGGCAATCCAACATTTCCAGGAGGGTACCTTGGCCTTAGACTTGGAGGGTCGGATTCTCATGCCGGTCACTTTACACTTGCCTGGAATCCGCAAACAAGTGTACATAAGAGGTTGTGGTCTGCTGAAGCTACACTGGACACCCTCCGCCCCTCGGCTGAATCTGAGACGATGTCAACTAATTCACTGTTTCATACTCAGACCACAGGTTTCGGCTGAAGCTAATATTTTCCCATGATGAAATTGTGAAAAGGGCACACTCACATTTCTTATTGTCATATTTACATATATTCTATAGTGGCTACTTTTCTTCATTCCTTATAAAAGCAACAATAAAAGCTGTATAGAGTGGGTGAACTTTGACTGAGCGAGAGGTGCTGGGAGAGAAAGAGAGGCACATGCTAGCTTGGTTGACAGATGTGAAAGCGAAACCATGTTAACATCCAAGAAATAGAGAGGTGGAGAGATGGATTGACAGAGACGGATGGGAAACCTAAGTTAAGTTGGCGTTGAAGGGCAAATGCAGCAGGCAGCTGATCAATGGGAGATGACTAATTGTGACTCTGATCACACATAGCATATCAGTGTGTGTTTGTGTGCTTCTGTCTGTTTGTGTTACTCAACACAATGTTGTCCAGCCTGCCAGTGAGCGCACAGCAATGTGCTCGCAGTACAGCGATGTCTTGTTGTGTACATGTGAGATTGTGTGTTGACGTGCGTGAATTTGTGTGTGTGTGTGTGTGTGTGTAATGTAGTCTGACACATCCATGCAACTCTCATAAATGAAGAGTGAGTAGTTGCTTCTGGAGGACACCGACTAGATACCGCAAACTCCATGAGGGAAACACACACACCAGTGTCCCTCCTCACACACACAGCATACAAAGCTATATATTATGCATATAATAGTAGCATGTGCGCGCGCGCGCACACACACACACACACACACACACACACACACACACACACACACACACACACACACAGAAGAAAGAAGTGCTCCAGTGGTCCTTCCAGCTTTAGTTAGTTGAATAATTCAACACAATTAGTGCCGGCTAAGGCCCCAATCTCTTGCTCTCTTTCATTTTTTTGCGTGTATGCATCTTTTCTCTCTTGTTTTCAATCACTCTCTCCTCCAGTCGTCCTTTATGTCCCCTTCCCTAACTCTCTTTGTTAAGGGCAAGATTTTCTTGTAGTTTACCAGCCAGCTAATCGCATTATACCATGCGTTAATGTCAAACACACAAATAACAACATTTGCTGTTCTAAACAAACTACTGGTAGGTATTCTTTCAATAAAATCTGGTGTAACTGTGGTGCACAGGAAATGTGTTTTATACACAACAACAGTTTAAGTGGTATATATATATACATATATATGCATACACACACACATAT
>LKNJ01005849.1:0-21251 GCA_002120245.1 Maccullochella peelii
TGTGTGTGTGTGTGTGTGTGTTCATGGTAATGAAGTAACATGTCACCCAGTGCAAAAGTGTGTTTCACTGATGCGTTTTTAATGTGTTTTTAAATGTTTTATTGTAGGTTTTGGTCTTTTCATGAGATTTGTTGACAATAAGAAAAATGTAGAATATCACCAGCCTTGTCCTAACTGTATTTGTCATTAAAAGCCATTCATTGATGCAAATAATTGCCTCCATCCTAACCTCTCATACCATCCCTCCCTACAGGCGATCTGTTTACAGAAGCAGCAGAAGCTGCCACTGCGGCCATGAAAGGTCGACTGGCTAACCAGTACTACATGAAAGCTGAGGAAGCCTGGGCGCTAATGGAGGAGTAATTCTGGATTCACGTTTTTATAACAAAAAGGCCAAGGAGAGTTAATGTGTCTGACTGATAACCAGGCTAGTTTACCTTTTTTTGTTTTTATTGGAGAATTTTTTGCCAATGGTGCTCTGCGCGTGTGTGTGTGTGTGTGTGTGTGTGTGTGTGTGTTTAGCCTTCTAGGATCAGGCTTACATGTCCAGGTTTCTGTTCTTCTTTTCCTGTTTGTAAAACTAGTCATCCTGACTCCTCTTTTCTTTAATTGCCTCTTTCTGCTTACATTTTGGCTAAGCAAATGTCTGAAAGAGAAGGTCTGAAGAATCAAAACAAAGAAAACGGTTTACTCACTTTGATCCAAAACGTTAACACATTTATGTTGGAAGAATGTATGTAAAAAATGCTTGGAGTATAAAACTGTAAAATAAAATTTGCATTGGTTTTATGGGTGAACACTTGTCATTATTCCTTCCTGGTTTTTTCTCTCCAGTAAACAAGAGCTCTGACATTAAAGGTTTGCAGCTGAGCTGATTCGTCTTCCACTGACATCAAGGTGTACTGTTTTTTTTTTTTTTCCTGGTGTATTACCCTGGAGTCCTCAGAGGAGAGAGGTTGCATGTCTGTGGACCTCATACTACAGTAAAAACTTACGGCTTTTCACAAATGGTCAGAAGCATTTCTCAATACTGAATTCACTTTTTCAAAACTCTTCACACAGTTGTCTTTACAAACATGCAGCTCGACATCTCGGTTCATCTCAAATCCTACTTTGTACTGCAACTGCTGCACAACAGTTTCCCTCGCGATAGATAAAGTTCTGTTATTTTAACAGTTTAAATGTAGCGTTAAACAGAAGTACATGTCAAAACAATTAAAGGTTATCCACAGTCTGCTGTTGTGATATGTGTAAAGAGTTTTGAAAATATGAACTCAGTATTGAGAGTTTTTAAATTATTCATATTGTTCTACTATTGTATTTTACGATATGGCCAGTTAGTGTGCAGTACCGAGGTAGCGTGGCCGAGCGGTCTAAGGCGCTGGATTAAGGCTCCAGTCTCTTCGGGGGCGTGGGTTCGAATCCCACCGCTGCCATAAGTTTTTCATACTCACTGTAGCCTACTCAAAATTAAACAAAGACTAAAATGAATGGCATTGTACATACATGAAACTACACTGATTGCTAACAGCATTCAAAACTGGTGAAAGGGTAATGAAAATTTAACTGTGCAGTGGACTCGCTGTGCATTATGGGCACGGGCTCCTCCCCACGTGTCCTGTGAGCAGAGTCAACATGGTACAGACATACTTCAGCTGGGTTAGCCTGAGTTAGGTGTTACTCCTACACCTCTACGCACCACCTATCTGGACTGTTCAGACACGGATGAGATAGTTAAAACTGTACAGTGAAGTGTGCAGGTTTGTAGTAAACCTACTTTGGATGCTGTTTAGGAAATAACGTGTAAAATCAGACTCCTCGTGACTGACTGCGTGTTATTTTGACTGGCATGTGTGTGTTAGCACGCCAAGCTAGCTTGCTAATGCTAGGCTAAAGTTGCCTGGCTTACTTACTACCGGCTACCTGCATGTTAGTTAGTTTCGTTGCCTATACGTTGCTTTACAGGAAAGAGAAGTGTTGAGCTTGTTGCTCTTTGTCCTGCTTTCTTTTATAGGTGTATATTTTTGTGTCGGAATTAAAATATAACCCGCAGTGTAGTGCAGGCCTGTGACAAGAGTGGCTGATAAGCTTGTTGCTATCTTGCTAATCAAGCTAACGTAACAAGTAATAGGACCTCTGTCAAGAGTAAATGCCTGTAATGAGTATTATAACAATCTGAAATCGCTGATTGACATGTTGGCTATATATAACGTTTGGTACACGGTGTTTGCATAAAGAGCAGTCTTTTAATGTGGACTGCATTTTTCTTGCATCATGTGAGTTTTACCTGGCTGTTTCAGTGATAGCATCACTTGACTGACTGCATGATAATGGTCTGGCTGTAGACTAACTTGGGGGTTTTCATGATTTACTTTCTGGAATGGGTTAATTGAAGAAAGACCCTCTACTACAGCTTTCCTGAAGACTGACAGCCTGAAATAGCCTCACAAAACTATAATGAATTCTGTCATAACCTGGATTATGCTGAATCACATAGTTCTTGTTACTGCCTGTCATAGTTCTTTGTTTTCTTTACCAGTCTGGGTTTAGCCACTTGGTAACAGCGATGGGAGTGTGTAGCTGTTGAGTAAAGTATTTTAACGCAGTGTTTCTTTGTTTCCAGGTTGGATCTCTGAGATCTGCTGCTGCTGCTCTCCTGTTTCATCTCCTCTCCCCATCCTCGCTCTGTTCGCATCAATATGGCCAGTGGGGACGATGATGACCCCATTATAGAAGAGGTTTGTCCATGGGCTCCAAGTTAAAGGATAAGGCTGGGGATTTCTAATCCACAAAGAATTTCCTGCTAACAATATACTGATGTATCATATTCCTCAGTGCCATTGACCTCCATTGTTGTCCAAAAACTATTTAAAACACATCAGTGAGCCACACTGTTGCACTGGGTGACATGTTCCTTCATCATTATCAACATGGGCTTTGTAGTTTATTTGGGACCTGGAAATACACACTACCTCTCTCAATATGTATTAATCCACGGCTGAAAATAGTCCAAAACAAATGCTCTGTTTACTGAGTGGCGTTTGTTTAAAACTACAGTCCCCAGCTGCTTTAGGAAGTTAAACTATATGTTTGTGACCAGATTTTAAGGTTTTCCGTCTCCAGTAAGAGCGAATGAGCTTGGTGCTGAGTGCCCACACAGGGTGGGTTTCATTGACAATCACACAAATACAGAATAATGTGAGTCTTCTCCTTTTAAATTTGTTTTTGTGTCTCAGTTCTGGCAGGGAACTAACTGCTAATAATACTGGTTCCCAAACATATCCCAGAGCTCTTCTTTTCCCAAATTTTAAATCTGTGTGCCACACTACAAAAAAATGGGATAATTTTTATGTTGGGTAACGTGAGCCCAGGCATTGCTGTGGCGCTACAAACTGTGTAAATGAATATAACCGATAGAAAAACACTGAATTTTATAATGACATTAATTTATAACCTTTTAAGGTAATGTCATGTGACACCCAACAAAGCAGCCAGTCACACACAAGCACATACAAACAAGTTCAGAAACAATCACACACATCTCTAAATAGGTCCCAAGATTAAAGGTTTAAATTTGTGCAGTGGCTTTGTAGAAAAGGCTGCTCGAATGAGAAGATCTTCCAGTTCCTCACACCAGTTTGTATAGACAGAATAACTTTGATCAATGTTTCTTTCTTTTAGATTGATGTGTACCTTGCCAAAAGCCTTGCAGATAAGCTGTATCTTTTCCAGGTAATCTTTTCCTTTGTTGTACTTGATGCCGATGAGTACGACTCTTTGTGAGCAGTTTCCATAAATTATATTGACTCTTTTCTTCTGTAGTGTGATTGGTGTGTCATGAGTCACACACTCATCACCTGTATTGTTTTTTCTGACACAGTACCCTGTCCGACCATCCAATATGACCTATGATGATGTCAGCCACTTAGCGGCTAAGATCAAACCCAAGCAGCAAAGGGTAAAAAAAAAGGTCTTCTCTTATTTTATCATCAGTCAGTCCAGAACATTTTTGTAATGTTTTTTTTTTTTTGCACCACCCAAAATACAGGTGGAGTTGGAAATGGCCATCAACACAATGAGTCCAAACTACTGTCGCAGCAAAGGAGAGCAGATAGCTCTGAATGTGGACGGCACGACTTATGATGAAACCAACACCTATTCAACGTATGTCTACTGTTGAACCCATAGACCGTATATAAAGATGGATGACGCGTCTCCACTTCCTCCCACTGCACGAAAATGAAGGCAAAATATCCTAGTGATGATCCACGGTATTGAGGTCTCGCCCATCTGTTAACATGGGGGGGCTTATGACCAGCCAGCCACCAGGGGGTCGATCAAGATATTTTGCCTTCACTTTTGGGGAGCTGTCATGCTGTCCATCTTTATATACAGTCTATGGTTGAACCTCATCTGCACTCACTCTCTCAGGAACCTGTTTGTATGCTACTGTCCGTTGGTCAGTGTGAACTACTTATGACTCACCACCAGTGTTTTAAAGCAAAAGTTCGGAATTTTGGGAAATACGCTTATTTGCTTTCTGGCGAAGAGTTGGATGAGATCGATACCACTCATGTCTGTGCGCTAAATATGATGCTAGAGCCAGCAGATGCTTAGCTTAGCATAAAGATTGGAAAGCCAGAAACAAAGACAGGAAAACCACTAGCCATTATTCCTTTAACATTAGATAAACAGCTGCTAACTGGTAATATTGTCCTACGGTGAAGGTTTGGCTTTTCTTTGGGAGTGAAGCTGAATAATTAGCAAGTTACATCTCTGGTCTGAGCAGTCTTCTGTCATTTGTCTTCTCCAGGAAAATAATGGATAAACAGATGTTTTCCTCCATCCAGGCCACCACCAACACCTCCAGATATGCTGCTGCTGTGTTTCGCAAAGGTCTGATCTGATTCTGTAGTCCACTTTAGCACCATGCTTGTGTTTTGGTTTGTCTAATGTTGTTGCTGCAAATACACAAAGGTCACTCACAGAGTCCAACTGAGTCTTTATCAGTGTTACCTTTTTATATCTTTTAGCGTTAAGTTATGTCCCACAATTCACCGTGTGTTTACGTTGAAGATAATAAAATATGTCAGTATGATCAACTCCATGACATGCAAACACGAATCCACAATCCACCACAGCTGCATTATTACAGTTCAAGAGTCGGACGTTGGTTTCTAATTGTTTTATTATTTATGTGAATAGGTGAGCTTCATGTCACACCTCTGACGGGAATCCTCCAGATGAGACCCAGCTTCTCTTACCTGGACAAGGCTGACACCAAAACCAGAGAGAGGGAGGCGGCCAATGAAGGTGTCTGTTTTTCAAAATTAAATATATGAGAGAGATTAGTGTAGGCTGATATTCTTTCTTAATAACAGAAAGAAATTCTCATGTCGTTCACAAACCCAGTATCCTTAGATAAATACATTGAAATACATGACAGAATTCAGTGTAAAACAGTGACAGCTAACTAATATCAGGATTTTAATGATGAATCGATGAGAAAATGAGCCCCTACAGCAGAGATCACATTTTGTGTTTCTGCACTTTATTTAATTTTTTAAATTCTTTATTTGTTTTTCCCAAAAAAAATAGTTCCAAGTCCTGTTAATAAGAAGAATTCTGTTCTATTTTTGAGAAAAAAAACACGCTTCATGCTTTTATATACTTATATACCACTAAAATGGTTTAAAACATTGTGCTAACTGGTGCAGTCAGGTATGATGACTGTTATATGACCAGAGTCTTATGTGTGCAGGTGGAGATTCCTCACAGGATGAAGCTGAGGAGGACGTCAAGGCCATTACGGTGAAGACTTGTGCACACACACTCACTAGTCATGATGACACTGACTTTTTGTGCCAATGTAAAGCCATCGTTTCTAAATATTTCTGTTCCACTGCAGGTGAGGTTCGCTCGTCCCGAGTCAGAGCAGGCCCGGCAGAGGAGGATCCAGTCATACGAGTTCCTGCAGAAGAAGCAGGCGGAGGAGCCCTGGGTTCACCTGCACTACCACGGTGTCAAGGTAGGGGGATCAGTGACATCTGTGCATTCCATACCATTAGTTTTGGGTTATGTTTCCTCTATTTGATTATGTCATCCTTCTGTTGTTTGGTGAAACTAAGCTAGTGATCATCTAATTTTAGTTCTGGGTACGTTAATCCAAAGTGTGCTGTATTGTGTTGTAGCTGTCTCTTGTCATGAAGCGTCTCCTGTTCTGTTTTGAACAGTTTTGTCTTCGTCATGTTATTTAAATTCAGGATGGGCGCTCAGAGCATGAACGGCAGTACCTGTTCTGCCAGTCAGTGGACGCGTCGGAGAACTCTGAACTGGTCAAAACTCCTAAGTGAGTATCAACAAATTACACCTTGAATAGGGCTGAACGACATGCAAAAACAAATCAAATTGCGATTCTGTTGACAGATTTTGTGAATGCAATATGAGTCAAGATTTTAGAGGGAATGATAACTTTTGCATTTCATTTTCACAAAAAATGCCCTACATTTGAATACGTTTAATTAGTTTGATGTGGACTGGGAGGGAGTCTAGATTATTTCTTAGTTGGAGTCTGTGCCATATTCTTTTGATTTTGGTAACACAACACACAATTACAAAGCTATCTTAGGAGTATTTGCCATCAATATTGTTATATTTGCAGTGTGGATTTGAGTAAATGTCTGATGTTCAGTGGGGACAGCTGATTCCCCTGGTTGTCACTGTTGGAGATGTTTGAGCTGTGATGGCTTATGTTAGTGCGATTTTAAAAAAGACTACAGATTAATGGTTAAATTCTTCGCATTCTTGTAATGTAATTCCTGATGTTTCCCTCTTTACATGCTCTTTACCTCTTCTCACCTCTCTCCTTGACTTACTTCTCTTGTTTTTTCAGGGAGTACCTGGCGATGCTGATGCCCCCTCTTGCAGAGGAAAAAGTGTAAGTATTCCTCACACTTTTAACCAAAAAAAGTTCAGAGATTTTGACAGGACAACAATTCCAGAGATGCTTCATTAATATTGTCATCTCCGGCTGTTTTTCTGCATGTCAGTGTGAAGCCTGTTGGTCCCAGTAACGTACTCTCCATGGCTCAGCTCCGCACTCTGCCACTGGGGGACCAAGTCAAAACCCTGATGAAGAATGGTAGGTCAACCCATTTAGACCAAACTGATCACATATCTGTCGGATAGTAGGGCCGGGACATCTGAACATATACATCCTTTTTGACTATTTAAATGGCATATCAGTATGCAAGTCAGTCCACATTTCCCATGCAGTTTGTGTGTGTGCCACACGGGGGAGACATAGCATTACTATGGATGCCAGACATATGTGAAATGGTTTGAATCAGAATCAGGTTTATTGCAAAGTAGGTTTTCACATACAAGGAATTTGCTTTGGTATTTTGGTGCATAACGATAAACATAGTAAGACAAAGAAATAAGTCCTGCAAAAGTCAACAATCATAAATAGAAAATAGAAGCATTTAACAATGGAAAAAAATATAAAAATATCTGTTTTTAGAATTAACCGACCTGCACAGTATTTGCAAAGAAATGGATAGAATGTGCAAAATATTGACCAATGAGTGTGCAAATGTCCACAGTGTAAAGTATAAAGAATATGCGCACTTTGCAAAGATATGTGCCTTCTCCTTAGTTACAGAATTATTGAATGCATCCAAACAGACGTGCAGAGTTGTGTTAGCTGTTTTTTTGGGGGGGTTTTTTGCCAAGATGCTGGTTTTCAGTTTGCACTCAGATGTGGTTCTTGGTTTAGGCTTGTAGTAATCGTCACTGATTGGCTCTCTGTCAGATTTGAACAACCTTTTGTTTTCCAGCCATCGCTCAGTACATTTCTAATGAACATGAACTGCATCAAATTTACACCAACATTCAGTTTGGTTGTCCTTCCACTCACCGAAGTCTTTCATATTTCCTTCCCCATATCTCCTCTCATCTGTAGTCAAGGTGATGCCGTTTGCTAACCTGATGGGCCTGCTGGCCTCTGGCACAGACTCGACCTCAGTGCTGCGCTGCATCCAACAGGTGGCACTGCTGGTTCAGGGGAACTGGGTTGTCAAGAGGTGAGACCAAACTCCATGCAGATTAAAGTGTAACTCCACCCTCAGATTCAGCTAGATCCCTCTCTCCCAGCAAATTAAAAAAAAAAAGTAAAAACTGTGAGGGAACAGCAGCTGTAGGAGTCGTGGCTACGTAGTGTGTGTGTGTGTGTGTGTGTGTGTGTGTGGATTAGAGTTTTTTTTTAATATACATTTCATGACATAGGTAGGTCCCAACCGGTTGACTCTATGTCAGCATTGGCCTCGCAGGTTCAGGACTGATTTAAAACAGTAGGTGGCATGTTGAGCCATTTTCAACCCATGAAATGCCGATTTTTATAAATTTGGTAAGAAATGTAAATATTAACACCAGCGTTGTTTTTCATCGCAAACATATTGTTTAGTTTACAGCTCAAATGTGTTTTTTGAGAGAGTTCTGCAGCCTGCACTGAGAGGACCTGTGTGTTCTTGATTTAATAGCAGCTGAGTGAGTTTCTGTATGATTTTTTTTTTCCCCCCAGTGATGTTCTGTATCCTAAAAACACCTGCAGTCCTCACAGCGGCGTCGCTGCTGAAGTTCTCTGTCGGGGCAGGGACTTTGTGGTGAGCTACTGTTTTTTTTTTTGTTTTTTTTACTGTTTTCTTTCTTGAATTACCCAAAATAAAACGAATAACTAATGTGTTTTTTGTGATCGTGACTCAATTGTTCCTTTTTATAGATGTGGAGGTTCACTCTGGAGCGCTCTGTGATGAGAAAAGAGATTACATCCATCATCAAAGTAAGGATCACAACACCGCAATCCCAAAATGACTGATGGTTCCTGCTTGGTAATGACAACTGAACATGGCCCAACAGATTGCATTTCCTGAATCTTTTGTGCCAAAATAATTTAATTTCATGTAGCTTTTCTTTAAAAAAAAAAGTGGTTTAGTTTGCAGCCATTTTGTGTAATTTTACTATCTTGGAATTGTTTGAAGTTAGCAGTGAAAAACTCTTAATTGTTCGAGGCACTCAGCCTCAAAATATCCGCTGCTTCAGAGGCTGCTTTCATGGCAAATTAGTGTCTTGGGTGTTCAACACATTTGCAAGGAAGTGCTGGCTGTGAAAACAAGCTCTCTGGGACAATAAATCTAAATATAAGTTGTTAATGGAAGTGTGATATACTTTCTATAATTTCACTTGTTTGTAGACTGGACTGAATTGGTTGGTTATATTGCAAGTGTATCTTCTGATTTGACAGTTTATTGCAGAAATAGTGCAGGTACTGAATAAAATAGCAAGCCTCTTAAAATAATGTGGGGATTAGATGAATTTGCATTCATTGTTGTGACTGCAAGACCACATTCTTGTTTACAGCAATAGCCGAAGGACGTTCTTTGTGCGAGAGCAACATGTACACTCAACTCCTTCACCTGGGACATGCTCAGTGCCACAACAATTTATCATGGTTGTTTAGGTTCTGAGAAGCTTCATTGGAGCAGAAGTGTCTTTGAACGCTTGCTCTAGCTTGCTCCTGTCACCTTGAGGCTACGGTTGCCTTGTTCATCCAGGTAAACAGGACTAACAACTTTTTCCTTCTGTCTCTGTCAGCTTCCTCCAGAGGATGTGAAGGAGTTCCTGGAGCATGTGGCAGCTCCCCGAGTCAACCGGGGCTGGGAGTTCCTGTTGCCTACTGATGTAGACTTCATTAAGAAACACCAAGATGTTGCCCACAGGCAGCACATGCTGTGGCTTGGCATCCAGAGCAAGTAGGTTACACTCAGAGAAGCAGGAGGGATGTTTGTTTAAACTGAAGAATCTGCAACATCTCACTGGGGTATTCCTGTCAATCATGGAGGTGCTATTAAATGTTGTTCTTGGAGGGTAGTGTTTTAATTTGTACAAACTCTCTTTCCTTTAAGGTTGGAAAAGGTTTTTAACTTCTCTAAAGAAGACTTCATGCCAAAGGCTTCCCCTCAGCCTGGTGTGTACGGAGTTGTTTGTAACGGCTACCAGTTAATTAATCGCAAATTAAATTTTCATCAGAAACGATCTTACTTACTTACGTGTGTGTTGTTTTCCAGAGCCTGTTCATGTCAGTGGGGAGCAGCGTCTGAAGATGGCTCAGGAGCGTGCACAAGAAAACCAGTCGACCCTGCGGAAAGACCTGGACACCAGACGGGTGGGAAGCACCGTCCACATCAAACAGGAGCCCGAAGACGAACCCATGGACATCTCCTCTGCCCCGTCCTCCTCCGCCATCCTCAACGGTTCTGTCAACGGCTACCCCGACCACACTAACGGTAACGGAGGCAGTCCCGCCAACTCGTCGTCCCAGGAGCTGCTGGACTTTGTGATAAAGACTTTCAGGAAGCATTTTGTACTGACGCTGAACGAGTTTAAGAGGCTGTTTAACCTCCACCTGGCTTCCATGCCGGTGGGACGGAGTGTCTTCCACTCCATCTCGGACCACATGCTACAGGACGCCATACTGCACTGCCAGTGCAAACAGATACTGGTGCCTGTGAGTATTCAGGGAGGATATCATCTTCTACTGTCAAAACTCAGGATTTACAAGGTTTTAAATGTAAAATTCCAATTTATTCACACTGGATGCTCATATTTTCCTTTTTTTCTTTCAGTCTTAGTCTGTCATTTGTGTTGCCTAATCACATTCCTGTGAATGAGCCCAGTGATCCAGTCCAGTGAAATGCATAATCACCACACTTACTCATTAAACAGTGTAGTCAGCACTAGAGCTGCAACATGTTATTAGTGATTAATCAATTAGATGATTGGAAGAAAATCAATCGGCAACAATTTTGTCAAATTTAAGTTATTTTTTAAGTAAAAACACAGGTTCTGGCCTCAAATGTTAATATTTTTCTTCTGTTATAGTAAACCTAATATTTTTGGGTTGTTGGTCAAATAAAACAAGACCAACTACTGACAATTTATGGATACAATACAATTAAGACATCAGATTAAAAAATAATGAAAATAATCGTTGCACCCCTAATCACAATATATGTAATTGTATAATGACATGGATGGATGGATGTAGCACATTTTTGGGATATCCAATTGAGAAATAGTTTATAGATTAAATAACAGAATAGAAAAATCTTTACCTATTGAGAAATGTGTATCTTTTCATAATAGTCATATTATTACCCTTTTTTTTGGATTAGAGAGAGCTGAGTCAGCACCCCTGTTACGTCAAGAGATTACTATCCCTTTGGTCTTGGACTAAGGCTTGGCTGCTGCTACTCTGATCTAGTTAAAACTGCCTGTGGGTGCTGAATAAGGTGGTTTCTCATTGGCAACTTGAATGCAGCTATCAGCTTTCTCAAACAGAATAACGACATTAACGGTCGTTTTGCTTGTGAGCTCTCTGTTGCTTGTAAAGCAGTCGGTTCACTGAAGCAATGCAAACCTGGTTCTCAGGTTCCACTCAAGTTCCAGCAGCCACCTGATACCTCCGTGTGTTTGTAGTGTGTTGTTGGTATTTCCTCTATGTTTGGACTAAGGTTGTTGTTTGTAGGCTTAATATAAATAAATGTAATCTGTTAGCGTTGCTTTTTTTTTAGCTGTGTTTTACTTGGTGTGGTGTTTGCTCATAGGGCAGGGAGTGGCGTGGTCTGTGTTCTTGTTTAATTTGTTTCATTAAGCAGCCAGGTCTCCTGCCAAGACCGGCCCTGTCCTGGCTTAGGTCTTATCCCATCTGTATTCTTGACGTTAGAGGATTTTAAACGCCGTAGGCTGGGGCGGGGAATGGCCAGACGCCATCTTCGTTATGCAACTGATTATTAGCCTCAAAGCAAAGCTCATTACTGCTCAGCGAGGGACTGAGACGGTTTGTTGTTTGCAAACGCAGGCAGATCTGGAGTCGGGTGAATCACCTTCTACATATACCGTAAACATTATTGTTTAGATGTCTGACAGTTCATAGATCAGTTTTGAGTCAGTGGGTTGTGTCTGGAGAGTAATCCTGGTTTGGAGCGCTCCATGTTGGTCCTTCTGGTCACAGCAGTGCTCGGCCTCTTCTTGTTTTTGGCATTTGTGCAAGAGATAAATATTAAGTGTCTGAGAGAAAGCAAAGCAACTTGACATTAGTAATTTATTTTTTGCAAAAATCAAGGTTTTCATGAACATGTTATAAACACACTTAGACCAGTCCAAACACAATCTTGTAGTTTCTGATTGATGAGAAAGTGTGTTTTTGCTCCTTGGTGCATATTGTGAGTGGAAAGAGCATGGCTTAGCTTACTCCCCTGCTCAGACTAGCAGCAGGTTCAGGGATTGGAAGTGGTAACGTCCTGGTCAGATGCTTTTCTAACATTGCTGTTTCCCTCTGCCTTTAGTTTCCTGCTCAGAGCACCGCAGCCTCTGATGAACAGAAGGTGTTCGGTTTGTGGGAGACAGGAGAGGACTTCGACAAGGTAAACACTCTGGTACCTTTTGCTCAGTAGATTCACAACACCCTGCTTGTCTCACTCTACATGCAGACATTTGCAAAAATCGCACCACAGACCACAAGTCAAAGCCTTCAGTGATAACTGAAATTCACATGAACTTCAGAAACCACACCAGTTGGCCAGTTGCAACATTACTGCAAAGCAACACAGATGAGAAAAGTAGGACACAACCAAACTTAAAGCTGCACGCCAAGTGTTTTTTCTGTCTTGTTTCTTTCTCTTTTTTTAAATGTAAAATGGGAGGCAGTGACTGTTGATGCTCTGCAAATGGCTGCACTAGACTTCCTTTGTTAAATTCCCCAATGTGAAGAGGACTATATATTATAACACCACATTTTGAGAAATATGCGTATTTGCTTTCTTGCCGAAAGGTGTATGAGAAGATCAATACCACTCTTATACCTGAACGCTAAGTATGGAGCTACAGAAAGTGGACAGTTAGCTTAGCACAAAGAATGGAAACGGCGGGAAACAGCTAGCCTGGCTCTGTCCAAAGGCAATATATTCTGCCTGTCATCACTTCTAAAGGTCACTAATTAACATGTTAAATCTCGTTTGTTTAATCCGAACAAAAACCAAAGTGTAAAATCAACAATTTGTGGTTTTATGTGCCGGAATATTTCTTGGCTGGACTCAGTGATTTCGAGGAGTTACAAAACCACTTTGGTTTTTGTACCGATTAAACGAACAAGATACAACATTTTAATCAGTGAGCTTCAGAGGTGCTGCTAGGCAGATTTTGTTGTTTTTGGACAGACTCGGAACTATTCCTTTTAAATTCAATCTTTTTGATGCGTTTGTGTTTTTCCTCCTGCAGCACCGTCGGCTCCTGTATGACCTGTTCTCAAAGTACTACCGGGTCAGGAGGAACATGATACAAGCCAGACTGACGCAGGAGTTTGGAGACGCCTCTAAGGCAGACATCGACCGGCTGCTCAATGTGAGATGCGTGATGAGACTGAACGTGAACCTTTTTTTAAAGAGTTTTTTTTTTTTTTTTGTCGTCACTGATCTAACCTGTCGTCTTTTTCCAGGAGTGCTGCAGCAGCCACGCAGGGATGTGGTACCTCAAGGGAACGATACCGTCCTGACACCAAGAGCCTGCCCCCTCTGCCATCACCGTCAGCCAATCAAATCCTCTCCCCAGGTGTCCAGTGGGAGGGCAGCCAGACAGATGAGAGCCAATCACAGCTCGCCCAGCTATGAGGGCGGGCGATTGGACAACAAAGATGTCAGCCGTGTGCTCTGTTCAGAACATGAAGCTTTTCTCGTTTCAACCGAAGCATTTCTGACATTAACATGAGCACTCTGATGTAGTGCGGAGGATAGAAACTTCTCACACACTCACACTAAGAGCTGGAGTGTCTGAGGGGGAACCTATGGATATAAAAACAAGAAGAAATAGCTATATATATATATATACACACACACACACGGTTTATCAGTAGATTTTTGGATTTATGACCTTGTGTTTATTTTTTTTTTAGATCAGATCAGGATAGTGTTTACTATTGAAAGCAGCTGTGGCTCAAAGTGCTTTCATTTTACTCCTGATTTGTTTTGCCAGAGAAAACACTTTACTTTATCATCAACAAAGTAAACATTGTTTAAGGCCTTGTGGGTAAAAATAAAACCTAAAGAAGCAAACCTGATTTATTTTTCATCCAGATCTGACTTGGTTTAGGAATATATACTCAATAGATTAATTTTTTCCACCCTCAATACCCAAATGGAAGGGGTGAGCCTTAATGTCGGATGATACAGTTGCGTAATTAAAATGTTTAAAGGCACTTGAAGAGACGTTGCCAAAGCCATGAGTCAGAAAAAAAAAAATCTAAAGATATAAACAGTGAACAGTGACTTGACTTTGTGAATAGTATTAATAGGGTAGGGTTGAATGAATTTAGTGTTGTATTTTGTGTCTGTATAAGCTGGTCACAGTTCAAACAGGTAGGGGTGAGCGCCAATAATAACAAGTCTAACACCTAGTCTTGATAGACTGATCAATAATTAGACTACACCTGAGACTGATCAATAATTAGACTAAGTGAAGTACCCTCTGAAAGTCCTAGAAGTGATGCAGAAAGAAAGATGAATAAGAAAAGCCAGCTTGTAGTTAGTGCTTTGGATGTGTGTCAAATCCAGTCAAAGGTTGGGCTGACTGAATGGGTTGGGGTGAACTAATTTGTTTATTAACATGTGCGTGTGACAATCTGGTGCCTCAGAGTGCTCAGTCACAGAGAGAGAGAGAGAAACCTATAAAAAAAGTTTCACTCACCATCATTCAAAAAACCTAAAGTAAAGCAAGTAACCTAAAGTTTTCTCTGTAGAAAGGTAAGTCTACTAGACTGCGTATGCAGAGAACAGAGAAAGCAAGGTAAAGTCTGAGTTTGACAGGTGAATAAGGTTTAATTGTGTTTTGGTTTATGTTATGTTTAACAGTAGTAAGTGATAATGATTTGATATAATGATCTCTTAAGAGTGTTAAAAGGACACTGCTGTAGAGAAAAGCTTGATAATCATACACGACTTCACAAGGCTAATATATCAGGAGGTCGTTAGTACGTTAGTCTTTACCGCAGAACTTCCCTTTAATACAACATCACAGTCAATCTAACCTACACACAATTACAAAAATCCTAATATATTTTAGCACCTTGAATCACCAGCGTTTACTTCGAATAATATACACGTCTTCACCAATATAACATCAGATACTATGTTATGTCATGTCATTCTTGCATTAGTTGCTGTTACTGCTGTAATACTTGTTACTTGTCGTGGACGTTTCCTGGAAGGACCTGTTAGATTCAGGAACACACACACAATTTAGACAAACTTTACCATTTTTGCATGTTCAGCTGACCAGAAGACTTTTAGGTTATGCAATTAATCGAAATACTTTATTTGGAACTGAACAGTCTCCATTTTCTTTATAATTAAGTACCAAATTGCATCTTTTCTTTCTTTCTTTTCTGTGAATTTACATTACCATGTCAGTTTATTTCTAGGACATTATAGAAAACTATGGGACCCATAAAAACAGTGTTACAGATACAGCTTATGAAAAGAAGACCCAGAAATATTCAATCCTCAGGAGCTTGTTTGTGAGCAGCATTGTGCAAAGTGAGGTAGAGTGACTGTACAGTAGAGACGGCAGAGTTAGGCACTGGTGTTTCTGTGCAAAATGAGCCACATCCGAGACATGTGCTGGTGATGTTTGGCCTTCTTGTTCCTGCATCACTCTGATCTTCTAACCCCTTTTGCATGGCGATCACCATTTCTGGGCAAATTACACACAGTGAAGTGTAGTGCTGCATGTGCTGCTGTAAGTCTTTCCAAGACTCTGTAACTGGAAGACAATAATTAATCTTGCAGCAGCTCTTTCTTTTTTGGAAGCAACTAAATAGGCAGCGCTTCACCAGCTGAGGGTCTCCCTCTGTTTTCAATCAGGTCCTCTTTGGTTTTCTGAATGCGGGAGAAAATTTCCCTAAAAAGTTCCCTGTACTCCGGCTGGTGAAAGTCGTCCTCCATGTCTGTCAGAGGAGGACAAGCGGCGGTGAAGGACGCAGTCTGGACCAACTTGTGGCTCTGCCAATCCTGCTCCTCCTCCTCCTGCAGCCCTAGGTGGCAGCGCCGCAGCAGCTCGTCGTACTTCACCTGCAAGGCACTGTACTGGGCGTCGACCTCGTTGAGCAGCGAGATCCCGCGATACTTCACCACCTCGGACCGGCGCACACAGGAGCACTCGTGGTCGTAGATCTTGTTGGGAGAGTCGGGCATATGCATCGCCTTCATCAGCTGCTCACTGTCCCAGCGCTTCAGGACCCAGGGGCTTTTGGCTGCATTTGCATCCCCTTCACTCTCCTCCTCCGGGTTGAGGAACATAGAGTTGGGCAGCAGGCTGTGGATAACGTCTGGCCTGGTGGATCTTGTGGAGGACTGTGATTTCCAGAGCTGACGAAGCTCCTCAGCCTCACGCTCCAGCTCAGCCACTCTGGCCTGAAGCAGAGGGGGAAATTATTTAGAAAAGAGATGAGGACCAACACAAACTGAACTGAGTCTGACATGTTTCAGAAAGACAGAATGAGTCAGTGATGCGTTATGTGATGTAAAAATATCCCTGTGCTGCCACTGTGGTTTTACTATAAGTTGAAATTAAGAGCTGTTTTTTATTTCTTTGAAATTATGTGTAGAACTAAAGAATGTTCTTATTCTTTAGAGGAACGTGAAGTTAAAGGATGATTCCAGTTTATAAGGAGTCAGTCTAGACCTGCTCTATATGAAAAAGTAAATAAAACTGAATTGAATTGAAATTTATTACAACTTGGGTCTTATTTTTGTAGTTTTGGCCACCGTTCCCATCGGTTATGGTAGCTATTCAAAGTAAATGCTGTGATCTGAAAATGCAGCAACATCACTATGATGAAGTCTAGGGCAACAAACATGAGTGGTAAAACAATCATTATTTTTATTATTGATAGGAATGATAGCCAACACTACAAAAATAAGACCCAAGTTGTAACGAACCAGTATTAATATATATTTTCATTGTCTCTGTTCATTTTCTGTGTGGGAACTTTGAGACCAAAATTCAACAACTCCAGAAAATCAGACGTTGCTTACTTAACTCGTTGTTTGTGTATTTGTGCTGTGCAAACAAACACACAGGCGAGAGATATCCGTCAGACATACCTGACACCCCTCCATCCCCGCCAGCTGCTGCTCCAGCACCGCATTTACACCGGCGAGCAGCTCGGCCTCTCGCTCCGACTCCTCCCTCCGAGCACGCTCACCGGCAAACTGAGTCTGGAGGGTGCGGAGGGATTGTTGCAGCGACGCCTGCTCCTCCTCATGCCACGATGTGTGGGAAGACTCAAGGCCGTCTGATGGATCGTCGGGGTCGTAGTCGTACCTGCACAGACACACAGACAGTTTTAACTATATGCATTTTTTGTAGTCCTTGATTTCTGATTGGCTTTTAAGATTTTTCAATATGATGAATGTTGATAAAAATACATTGTCAAGTAGACTATATCTGTCTATTATAATAGGAATAGTTTGACATAAAGAAATGCACTCATTCTCAGATCAATACCACTCTGTACGGTAAACATGAAGCTACAGCCAGGAGACGGTTAGCTTAGCCTAGAAACAGCTAGCCTGGCTCTGTCCAAAGGTAACAAAATCCACCTACCAGCTCTAAAGCTCACACATGAAAATTGTATATCTTGTTTGCTCATTTCTTTAATCCGTACAAAAACTAATGTGTAAAAACGACACATAGTCGTTAATGTCTGTTCAATCCATTCAAAGGTTGTTCTTGAGATATTTCAACAGACCAATATTACCATCCAAAGAGACACCCGCTAGCATGGCTAAAGCATAACTTTTAAGCTAACACGGACAAGAAACATGCTCAGAATAATTCTTCAGTTCCATGACAACTGAGGACACTTAATTTACTGATAAAGACCATTTAATAAGAATAAGTGGACCTTGAGTAGAGATTGTTCTGTTTCTACATCACCTTTATCGTACCAGGCAGGCTGATAATTTGTCTTCTCTTTCACAACTGACTTTAGCAGTTAATCGGTCACTTGATAATAAGGCACAATAAAGTGAAAGGTTACAGGAAATGCACAGTGGAGAGAGATGATTAAGATGTACCAAAGGTCACGAGCCAGGTTCAAACTCACAACACTGTGGAGGCATAATGTGTCATTTAAATTGACAGAAAATTCCTATTTTTGGTAAATGTCTAGCAAACAGCGTTTTAGATTTAAATGAATTAAATCAAAATTGAAGTTTATTTCTTTGCCTATACTGTATCTATTTGTCTTGGATATCTGTGTATTTTTCTAAGTATGTTATGCGTGTATACAGTATTTTTTGCTAGAATAAGCCTAACCAATACACTGCTGAAAACAGAAAAAAGAAAATACAAAAACAGGTGACACAAGACAATAAGAAACCGCAGACAGGCTAAGAAAAGCGCACTAAGTGAGGAATCAGGACCTTATCAGTAGAACCGAGTAGATTAGAAATCAGCTGATGAATCAATCACGTCCTCAGAGAGATACTGAGACGTGCTCGTTCAGACTTTGACCTCCTTCCTTCCAAGCTCATCCACCAACACAGAGTTCAGCTCAGACCTGTTTGCTGTCTCTCTGTCGTGTTTATCAGTGAGATTTCCATCTGACCTGGATGTTTTGAGCGAGCAGTCCTAACAGGATTACACACACACACACACACAGACTAAACTCAGGCAGTGAATGAACCCGACCACAGGACGGTCCAGGCCGAGAGGAAGTGACCACAGCATGAAACATTCAGGTAGACATGGCTAACTGCCAGCTAGTAGGATTAGCCCGCATAGGGGGGGAGCTAAAGCCAGGAGGACTCTGTGGAGGATTTGCTGCTTCCCTTCGTTAAGCTTACAAACAGCTTCTGGATCAGTGACAATGCAATTAAGATTTTTTTTTTTAACCAGGTTAAGGAATAAGTTAATAGAAAACCCCTTTTATAGGCTCCTCTCAGCTCTCCTCCCATCAAAATACATCAACTAGAGACACTCGAGCTGAATAACTTCCTGCCACAATCACCAGGATATATTAAACATTACCTGTTATGTTGATGAGGTTGTTAACTGTACTGGTCAGTCCATTAATTAGCAGATATTTGGATGCAAACCTACATGGGTAGTGCTTATATTTAAGATGTTTTTTCAGTTGCTGGTTAGCTTAGCTTAGCATAAAGACTGGAAACAGTGGGAAACAGCTAGCCTGGCTCTGTCCAAAGGTAAAATAAAATCCACCTACCAGACTAGCTGTTTCCCCCTGTTTCCAGTCTTTAAGCTAAGCTAGGCTATGCAAAGCTAACCGTCGCCTGGCTGTAGCATCATATTTGGGGTACAGACGTGAAAGTGGTATCAATCTTTTCATCTATTAAATTAAATAGTTTGTTTTCTCCAACAAACTGTCCAAAATAAGATATATAACTTAAAGTTATATAACACAGCTAAAACCAGAGAATGTTTGGCATTCTTGCTTGATAAATTACTTAAAAAATTAATCTATTATCACTTAAACTTAATTTTATGTCGTCTGTCCACTAATTGATTAACCGACTTTCAGCACTAATGATGCACATACAGTATACCTGAGTGTGTTTTGCAGCTCTTTCAGGCAGGACACACTCTGAGTGCTGAGCGGTGGCCACTTCCGAGACTGAGAAGGCCTCAACTTCAGCCCTTCCACCTGATGTTGCAGCTCCTCCACCTGCGTCTGCAGCTGCTCCACCGTTTCTGTCAGCCTGCGCAGAGAAAACACAGCTCCGTTAGGCGGCCAATGAGGGATACTTCAGTCCAAAAAACAGACAATCCACATCTCCTGTCTTACCCCTGGGTCTTCTGCTGGGCCGTCCTGTTGTCCAGAACCAGTTTGTGGTTGCTCTGCTCCAGCTCTCTGGCTGACACGTCCAGCTGCTCGTACACTTTAGCATGCTGGTCATTGACCTGCCTGAGGAGGTCCACCTGCTTCGTCAGGTACTAGAGGAGAGACAGAGAAAGTGTTCAGACCAGAGTGAGAGGGCCGGTGGTTTGTTGTAAATCATCTGCTGTGCTTCACAAAAGATGAAAAATATGCATAAAAAGACAGTTTCCAAGAAACAGGAACATTAAAAAACACAACAGGAAGGATTTTGTTTAAAGAAACAAAGAGAAGAGATTTTATAAATGAACAAAATTAAAAGTATTAAAAGTGACAATTAATACTGCAGGTGAGGTAAAACATAGTAAAAGTTTCTGGGAGTTTTAAGTGTTCTTTTAACAGTTGTAAGATGTTGTATGATGTACTGTGACTTTAAAAATATCCAGCATCACAAAATCATGTCGTAAACCTCCTTTTTCTGATTCATCTGAATAGTTAAATGTAATGCTGTTACTACAAAACATGAAATATGTGGACAATTCAAACAAATAAATAATATATAGGTCAAACTACCAGCAGAGTCAATAGTTTCTAATGATTAAAAGGGTGCTCATAAGGGAACCAAACCACTATTATTATTATTAGTGGGAATGCTGATTCAGCATTCACACTATTGTTATCCTAAGGATTATTTTTCTTCTTATTCTACTTCCGTACGTTTTTCGCTGGCCTACTACTTCAGCATACTTAATACCGCTATATAAATAAAACTGAATTGAATTGAATTGAATTGAGTATTTAGCCGCTGCATTATTGTGGCATTGTATTTCCTTGCGTTTATGTAGCTCGAGATAATTTCTGTTACCTTTTGTTAGTACTGTTAAGTGTTTTACGGTTGAGCTAAATTACGAAATGGCGAGTGTCAAGTTACCCATACTGATACTGAAGCTTTGCTAACTTGATGGAACACAGCATGCCTGTAGGTTTTTCACAATAAAAGCATCCTGCCGGTTCGTCAGCGGGAGGATTTAACATGAATCATAAATAACAGGAAGTGTTATGTCCACATTAGCAGTAACTTAACACAATGTTAATATGTATGAGAACACCGGGGTGAACCTAGTGACAAACATAGAGCTAGTGCCCAGACTGAGCAAATTCCTAGCTTCACTACACATGCCCTTCATTAGATATCTCCTGGTAAAAAGTACAATATTTGCTTCTGAAATGTAGTGAAGTAGAAGTATAAAATAGTAGAATAAATAAACTCAAGTAAAGTACAAGTAACTCAAATTGTACTTAA
>LKNJ01005850.1:0-20727 GCA_002120245.1 Maccullochella peelii
GTGCTGAAGTTGCAGCAGTCCTGTGTTATTCAGAGTGGACTACGTTTTCTCGTACTGGCAGATTTGTTTTTCTTTTCTTTTTGTACATGTAGCACAATTGAGCATTGCACTTGGGCGCCATACTTTACCTCATGTCAGAGTGTGAAAGGGAGTGAAAGATGGAGGGGAAAAAAGATGTGTGTATATATGATGCCGTAATGTTAAGAGGACTCACTCATGGTTCAGGCTTTGCTGCTGTTTCAGTTGCTGGTATCATACACACCTGAAAGAAGAGAATAAGGGGCGACGGGAGGGGAGACAAACACCTGACAGATACACTGTAAAAAGAATCTCTGCAATTTGGGGCTAAAATGTCTGGATGTCATGTACACTGACGTCCCGCATTCAACAGTTGTTTGGAAATTAACTCTACCACGTCCAGTCATGACTTGAATGATGAACTGACACTCTTGGCTTAATTCTCCTCTGACTACTTTGATATGGACATGTCATCCCAGCCTCTGTTCTACTGCCGTGGTGTGATGGTTGGGAATACAAGACAAACCTCCCCTGGCCCTTTATTGGGACCTTAAAGGAAAAGTCCACTCAAACGTGTTCCTGTGCTTTTGGACAAATCATAGACCATAATGACGTGTCATCACTTGTCTTTAACATGCCCACTCTGCCACTTAAACACCAGGTTGTGAATTCCTGTGAACTGGGGTTGTCGCTATTTTCTTTTACCCAATTTAAACTAACTTCAATAATGTGTTCAAATTGAAAATTCTCAGTGTGTAAGTGCAACAGGCTGTGCCTTGTACTGCAGCAGGGAGCGTTTGTAAAACAAACAAAAAAAAAGGACTTTTTGCTGCCCCTTAAAAATGCAATTGCCTTACAGTAACTTTAACTTGTCACTCAAGTGAGCAAGCATGGTTTAAGATTAAGTTGTGTTTGAATTAATTCTAACCAATTGCCCGTTCTTTTAAATTTGCAGGAACTTTTTTTCCCTTTGTGACAGCCCTAATGTGTTTCTTTTGATCAGAATTGAGCATAAAACCGGTCAAAACGGGTAATCAAGGCTGCAAAAAGGGCTTCCAACTGCAGCCCAGTATCCTTTGTGGTTTTAAGCATCCCAAAATATATTGTGCTCTAAGTTTTGGACTGGACAGGAACTTGCAGGTTCAGCTCACGAGCCTTCAGGGCTTCGGAGGCTGCATCCTTTGAGATCGGAGACACAGCTAGAGATGGCAAAGAAATAGTTTCATCTGCCTCTTGGACAGGATTTTTACTAGAAGGAAGCCTGAAGCTCTTTGATTCCGGACCGGCATCACCGGTTTCCCTTTAAGGCTTTAGATGGCTTCACGTTGCCTGATTGTAGAAAGTATTCATGCTGCTGTTTCATTTGAATACAACATTGAATCACTGTGGATGTAATTTGGACTTTTTGACACCACTTTTTACCTCCCTCAAGTCAGTATTTAGCAGAGGAACCTTAGGGAGCAGTCACAGTCTTGTGTTTATGTGGCTCACTCTGTATCAGCTTTGAACACGTAAACGCATGTAAGTCTTTGTCCAAAACTGCTCTAGATACTGCTCTAGCTCTGTAATTGCATGGGACTTTAGGTGTACTTCTGTAATACAATATGTAATGTGGTGGCCAGAAATGTCCATTTTGGTTTCATCACATTATCGGAGCCATGAAGCCCTGTAGGTCCTTCAGTCCACAGGCTTCTTATTGGCCTCCTTGACTTGTGCTTGAGGCTGATTTACCGCTGTGTCATATTCTTAGCTTTGTTTTTATGATTGACCTAACTGTAGTCTGAGGGAGTTCTTGTATGTTTCCCCTGACTGCACTTTTCACAAATTTCTTTAGAATCTTTACTTGCAACGTCTTAGCCTCGATCCTAACACGGGTCCCAGTCCTGCATAACTATGTCCCTGAACGCTCAGTCACTGAGCAAACTCAAGGGGTCACGAGTGGAAATGGTTGGGAGCAACTGGCTTCATCTTTAGCAATGTATTGTATTTTATACATTTGTAATATGTTTTTCATGTAAAATCTTAATCTGCTACTACAACTGTCAGATGAATGTAGTGGAGTAAAAAGTACAGTACTTCCCTCTGAAAGTCTGAAGTACCATAAAATGGAAATACTCCAGTAAAGTAAAAGTACAAATTTGACTTGGATGATGCAGAGTATCAAAAAAAAGCTTGATTTTTTCCCCGACCAAGGAAGGTCTCTTCTGTTAATAATAAATCATATGAAGTCAAAGACGAATTGAGCAAGCAAAGGGTTTGTTCTTGCTGGTGGCCAGAAGCTGTATAAATTAGACTACTGTTTTATGTGGTAGTTGAACCCTGTAATATATCTTCCACTTTGTATTGACTGTAATAAGAAACCTTTGTCGTTCAGACACAATCATGTTTTTGTTTTTTTTCTATGCACTCGCCTACTTTCTGGGAGATAGTGATGCAGGATTGTGATACTTAGCATGACTGTCCTTGATCAGGGCTAGCAACTTCTACAAACAGCGTGACGCTTTAGCTTTAGATGCAATCTGTTTTTATATTTGTTTTTAATTTCAATCAAGTTGACTCCATATTTTGACGTTTAAAGTTTTCTTTTAGCCGCTGTCCATCCTAATTACATCCACAGTGATTCAAAAGTCCTTGGAGTGCTGTTACTTCTTACAGGAAATGCATCAGGATGTGATGTCACGTCATCTACATGTGGCCACTTGTTCACAGGAATTGGAAAAATAAATACACCACCAAACAAGAAAATGGACCCCGATTTCCATCAGTATTAGTGTTTTAGGGTGGATTTTTCCTTTAAGGTCCATGGTAAAGTGTGATCGACATTAACGGAGAACTGTGGGGTGGGACTGGGGACTCTTTTGGCAGCAAAATATAAGTCTCATGAAGCCAGCATAGAGCACCGACGGTGACTGTTTGGGGGGGAGGGGGGGGTCACCAAGCAGCAGAACACCAGCAGTGTGGAGCTAAACGGATCGAGTGATAAACTTATCAGTATGGGGAATTATGGGCCATCACAACCTGCAGCAAATGTGTAAGGGACATTGGAATAGAATTGAACTCCTCATACTGTAATACCGTGCTGCAGTGGTTTGCGGTCTGCACCTTATGGATCACAAATACCTTTAATTTTTTTTCGTTTGGATTTTTTTTTTTATATAATTGTAGCCCAGTGTATCTACAATAAAAGTAATGGTATGGTCATTCACCTCTGGTCCTGTGGGCTTAATTGAGTGTTTTGCAGATGTGATGAGGACATGTGCTGCAGAGGCCTGTGTTTGTGATCTCTGCAGCAGTTTGTAATGTGACATTTTAGAAACCGATACATTCAATTATGCAGAATGTTTCAACAACTATTGGCAAGATTTCTATGACATTTCCTGGAATATGGATACTCATGTTCCCCAGATGATGAATGTTGGTGACCCCCTGACCTTTCCGCTGGCACCACCAACTTTCCACTTCTACTCTAAAAGGGGGAGTTAGGTGCTGGAACTACTTCTTGGCAAACAACAGCTGTGTGCAGTGATCAGAGTGAGGTTGCCAGGTTTGGTACTAACATTTACCAAAACCAGTTTGTCTAGAAAGAGTTCCAGTATGACTCCCACTGAAACCACAAATTGTCATTTTGACATTTCTGTTTGTGTACAGATTAAACAAGAGATACAACATTTTATATAGAGACAGCTCTCTGTTATTCATTATTTACATAAATTTTGATGACATTATGGTTATAATTAAACACTGAAAAGGTGAAAAGGCTGTTCTGGTGGCACGCTCCAGACTCCACGCCCCAGAGAATGAAGTTTTCCTTTAGGACCCTAAAGTCTCCACTCAAGGTACACTTACTAGTTTGCTCTGGAGCACTGTTAGGACTGCTTGTCGGTGTTGCCTTAAAAGTTGAATGTTCCAGAACAAGTAAGTGGACCGTGAGTTGAGATAGTTTTGTTGAACTGCAGTCTCCAGGGTCAAAAATCAACTCTCAAGCTCAAGTTGTAATAAACCAGAATTTCCCTTTAACATAAAACCTGGGCCACATGTAAGACAACGTGTGCAGAAATGAAACAGCCACACATCCCAGTGAACTTTTTGTTTTGTGAATTGTCACAATACAATACAATGATTAAGGTCTAGCAAATGTATATTCCCTTTCTCATGACACCTCAAATCCACGTCCTCCTGACATGCTGTAGTGCTTAGACAGAGGCCTGCTTTCACTCCTTCAGCTCTGTATGAGCATGAGCGCAGCCCGCACATCATCTGGCCCGCTCCTCCAGTCTGCTGGCTCTGAGGCTCGTCAGCAGCACCCACTATATTGGCTCAGTCTGAGGTGCCTGCCGACTGCACACCACAGCAATGTAAGTACAGTTATTTATTATTATTTACATGTTTGAATATCCAACTGTTGATTTAACTGACAATGTGTCCACATTTCAAGGAGAGATGCAGTGGACGTCAACATATTTCAACTCAGTGTATCAACCATTTTAAAGGCATACTTGATATAAATTCAAAGGCTGGGATACATTTTGACGTCAAATGAAAATAGGGTCGTTTAAGGGGGGAAAGTGTAATGCTTGCCTTATGATCTCTGGCTGCAGGTTCTGTAGTTCCATCCTGCATCACTAATGGAAGGATGTGAGATCTGACTCTGAGGGCAGCAGCTGTTTCCTAAGCTGCTCATGCTCTTGGGTAGGTAGAAGGTGAAGCCTGTGTGGCTGAGATTTGAAGGACTCTGGCAGAATGAATGCCTGGTTTGATGAGGTGAACAGGGACAGTTTGCAGGTAGAGGAGCTGCTCAGTTGCAGGAGAAGCAGAAAACTATAGAGCGCCAAAGTGTTCAATATCTGACAAATAATTGTGAAATAAATAATCACATGAATAAATTGGTTTGAAAAGTCTGCTTTTATTTCATAATGACATTTTTCCCAGTGACACTTGTATTTCATGCCACTTTTTATTTCATAAAGTCACTTTTTCATTCATGACAGTGGTGTTGCCACCGCCCTCTCACCTTTCAGCCAAGCCCCGCCCCTTGCCTCTTAAGATTTAATGTGCATGAAGATGATCATGAATCGACTATCTAGCTGCTGCTGTAAATAAACACAGTCCACAGACACCGAAACTAACATCTGCTTTTATTTATTTCGCTTAAAGGAAGCCCATGCCTAGTTCGGTTGGTCTCTGGGAGCAGTTGTATTACTGAGCATCAAAGTGAAGAGACCTAGTTATGAAATAGAAGATTGAAATTTTTCTTATTAAATATATACTTTTTTTCCTGTTTTGATAAAGAATATCTAATATATGGAGCTAATTTTGTCAGTCATTAACAGAAAAGCTGGTAAAATGCTGCTTGAATAAAGTAAATGTTAAATTCACTCAATTATGACAAATTAGATATATATTAATATCTATTTATTATGATACATTTTAACCTAAGATCCTTTTTTTAATCAAATTTAAGTGTACCACTAGATTTTGGTAGTATCAATATGTATTCATAAAGCTGTGTTATCAACATAAAGTGTGACTTCAATTGAAGCTTTCCTTGACAAATGTCTTCATTTAAAGGGAAAAATAGCGGTGACAGGAAGTCGTTTGTATTCTGGCACGTGTGCAGAGAAAATTGGGTTTCCGGTACGGATCGGCCGGTGATAAGCCAGCTTGGTAGCATGAGCAGCCTTGATGCTATTTGGTTTTGGTTTGGAACCCTCTGATGTCCCGCAGCTCTCTCCATCGAGTGAATGCCAGTCCGAGGTTCACTCTTGAGGGGCGGCTGTGGCTCAGGAGGTAGAGCGGGTCATCCACTGATCCCACGGTTTGGCGGTCCTGTCCAAGTGTCCTTGGGCAAGACACAACCCTAAGTTGCTCCCGATGGACCGATGGAGGCCAGCACCTTGCATGGCAGCTCCGTCACCATCACTGTGTGTGTGTGTGTGTGTGTGTGTGTGTGTGTGTGAATGGCTGAATGAGACCAATCTGTAAAAGCGCTTTGGGAACTGTTAAGGTTGAAAAGCGTCATATAGTATTACTTTGCTACTGAAGCAAGATCTTGTGTCCCAATATACTGACAGTTTAAACAGTGGACCAAAGTTCTTCATGTGTTCTGCATGTAAAAACCTACAAAGCAGCTGTCAAAGTGCTCTTACTATATAATATAATAATGAATGATAATAATAATACATAATTTTTAAACTGAAAACAGTGTATTGATTCAGCATCTGCCTTGCGTAGTTATACTGTAAGCTGAATGCAAATGAGGTGAAGCTGGTTGTGAGAAGTGGAGGGTCAGGGCTTAGCTGTGTGGGAATGAGCAGGCTTAATGGTGACTTATTGCCTGTGTTGATAATGTGCAGACTAGTGCTGTGTCACATTTATTCTGCGCTGTAAAAACAAAAGCGACCACGAATAAATATGCGAGTTGGGGGGGGGGGGGGGATTGTTCCCCTCTGAAATAAAGTTTTGTACTGTGACCCGCAGAGCTGAGGTCCCCAGTTAGCACTAAAGCGTCTCACTCAGCACACACAGCTCACCCCTCACCCTCATAATGTCTTGTTAGCCTCCGACTTTTAAAGCCCTGTGGCATTCTGGGAGAGTTCGTCCCCCACCCCCACCTCACAGACACAGCTGAACCTGTAGACCAAAACCTAAATGAGTGTCACTTTTTCATGCCTGCTTGTAAGTAGATCAGCCATGTTCTGTCCTACCTTTGTATTTGGAGGGTAGTTAGGCTGCAGTGGATCAGTCTTTTTACCCAGGAAGGTTCCCTAAGTGAGTGAAATCTTCCGGAAGTATCTAAGTGGCAGCCATGATAAGAGCTGGTGGAATTCTCTAAAACCTTGGCTTCCTCAGTCCTATCTAGGTGAGTGATGTGATCCTCATCATACTTTTGCAAATTAAACCTGCAAGCTGCTGCAAATGTTTCTTCTCTTCTTTCTGTGTCATTGAGCTGACTCACTGTGCACATACAACATCAGTTTCATCAATCAGTATCCTTAAATTGAATGGGGAATGGGTGATGGTTTCCAATATCTGTTGGGGTTAGCAACAGAGAATGACTCTGGTGATTAGATCCCATCAATATGAAGCATCTTCACCAAGCACCATGAATACACAGGGCAGGATCCCCTGGAGAAGCTTGTGTTGGTGGAGTAAAGCCAGCAGATGGAAACACTCTGCTGTATCTCCCTGAACTAGGAATGGGTTCCAATAGCCGGTTCCATTTTGGATCCACTTCCAAGTTGGTAAAATACCCTGATTTCTTAAGCTCTGCGGGCCAACAAAGCTCTTAGCGAATCTTTCATTCGCAATTTCTCCTAGATCCTCTATGACAAGGTGGAGTGGGGGTGGGGTGGGATGTGACAAGTCCCAGTTTAAATATTTATCTACCATCCATCATGTTAAAGTAAGAATATGCCGTATTCTGTGACCTGTAGCAGTGCAACAACCATTTCACCTTCAGCTAACGTTAAGTGCATCGTGCATGCAGAAAAAAACAGTGGTTTATTAAGTTGATGTTTGCTGAATGATAAAGTAGACCCGATATTTCCACTGTGTTGAGGAAATACCATACTCTGCTCTGGTTTCATCAGAAATTCTAACATACTAAATACCAAAGTACTCAACGTATTCTGTCTGATTTGCTCAGACCTTGTACAGAAATATTTAATAAAGGAAGAAAAACCACTAAAATGAATTCCGTTTGGTACTGTATTTATTGCTGCACTGACCAGGTGAATTCTAATCTTACCCTAATATGCAATAAATAACAGCCACCTTACTTATTAAAGTTCAGTTGTTCGTGTGTTGACTCAGTTATATGATGGTATGATAGAGGACTGTATTATAAAGAGGTGTTTCTGATATTTCATCCACCTCACAACTTCACAAACTAGTCTGATGTGACAAAGTATAGATTACAACATATATACATATAACTTTACACAATTATCTAAATATATTATCATTATATAACATTTTTCTATTTCATGTATCATTCTACAAATGATCATAGTTCATTTAATAAATCTCTATTGACTACACAGCTCTTTTAAAGTGTGACATGGCGTACGGGTGGTGGGTTTTGGTGGGCCGGTCTGAGTCAGAAGTCCTGGGCTGATCTTTGTTTCCAATCTGCACCTGATTCAAACTGCAACTTCTCACTGTCACCTGGTGCACCTATTATTTCCTAATGCTGCTTTAATTCATTTTAAAGATTAGTCAGAGGACTAGATGGGAAAAATGAAGGTGCACAGAGTTCGTTTTGCAATAACATTCTTTAACTTCTTTGATTCTTTCTGAAGCCAAGGACTGCTTTTGTTTCCAGCTTCGGTTGCTGAAGTCTGTAGCACCTGATCTCACAGCAGCTTCAGCCTCCATAATGAAAACCAGTGCAAACCAGAAGTAAATGAGAATCAAGCTGTTGATTGAAGCCTTAGAGAGTGTTAGCAAATAGGAAAATGAGCTGACGGCACCTGCTTAGGCAGATAATCAACGCAATGTCAACTTTCCGCGATGCTGTGGCTGCTGCTGTTTTGTTTGTGCAGAGGACGCTGTGTGAACACGTTCTCCACCCTCCGCCCGAACAGGTCCTCCTTCAAAAACTCTTCCCCTTCCCCTCTGTCTGATGAGACGCAAATATTGAAATGAGGTTTGGGCGTCGGAGGCTCGCGTAACAGCATGGGAGCGGTGGGAGAGGTGCTACATAATTAAAAATATCATTTCAGCTCCTGCTCGGCCTATTTCCATTCAGCATTACCACGTCTCCACAGGTAAATTGCTGGCTGTACTCCTGCGATGATGGTAATGAGCGGTGGTTAGGTCTGACACCACGTCTCTTTGATTTAACCTAAATGAGAAATATGCCATCAACAGGGGGGACTCAATCATAGTGACTTTAAATATGATATGAGCCCAGCTGAACTAGAGGGGGTGAATCACAGTGTAAAAGTATGATATTAGGTTGGCTGATGGAAAGGAATACCCACACCATCAGAGGTGTGTGTGTGTTATCACTTGAGTCATGTCAACTCTCCTGGAAAAAAACCCATATTATACAGATAATAATATATCAAAAACATATCAGCTTTGGCGCTGGCTCTGTCCTCGTTTTCGTAGACCGCAAGCTGTCACTACATTTCACTCTCATTGCGTTTCAACTAATTGTCCACTTCATTCAAACACAAGAAGAAATACGATTTTATCTCCTCCCACAAGAAGTGTATTTATCTGAGAAGACATTTTATGTACTCTCTGATGTCAAACCTCCATTAACCACAAATCCATCAATAAGTTTTTTCTTCCAAGAGCGCTTCTTGCTTTCTGTTAAAGAGCTCAAAGGACCAATCTTTTAATAGTAAGTAAAACTGTTAGCAAATAAACGTGGATGTAAACAATCTTTCAAAATGATCAGAAAATCAGCTTTGCAAATGGTTTATGGGGAACCAAATGCCTTTCATGTGTTTGTTAGACCTCAGTAATACACACAATGGGATCTGTTTTCCTGCAGGCGTGAAGCCAGCGCTAGGGCAGTCTGTTTTTTTGTGCCTGCACCTTTATGGTCATTTCCTGACACTAGTCGAACATGTTTGAGGCTGTGTTTATGCTAAATACGTGGCCCAGTGCAATTTTGGGGCACATTTTGGCACCAAATTGTGTCCAAATTAAAACCTGCTCCGACCACGTCTTATTGCAAATGCAGACGCAGGGCAAATGTTGTGGCTTTAGATGCAGGGCCGGCCCTAGACTATTGGGGGCCTTAAGCAGACTTTGGTTTGGGGGCCCCCTTCATTGTAAGGGGTTGCAACTTCACATTACCCTGACCCACCAGACGGTTTGCTACACAGAACCATCTGAGAAGTTGTCCTTGGAAACTGTTCGGAAAAGGGCAGCTAACTTCAACCAATCAGATCAACCAACCATATGACGTAGTAGGAGAGCCGAAGCCAGTCAGGAGAAGAGTGAAAACATCTTTTCGTTTGAGAAAAGCCTTCAGTGCCGTTCTTTGCTCTTCTTTCAATGAAGAAATACTCTCCAGTTCTGATAGAACTGATGCTATAGCAGCATCTAACCTCTTTATGAGCCACCATTGTTGTTTTCGAACGAACAGTTGCAGTCGAGAGGAACTGCCCACTGGGGAGCTCCCCCGAGAACTACAGACCTTCAAGTCTTGTTTATCTGCTGGCATTCGCACCGCCAATAGGGACGCTGAAGTGACGCAAGGTGACTGGCGGTTGGTATAGCAACGCCACACACAAGATTTTTATATTTTGGTCCATTTTTTAAGGCTACCGTTACAAGCTGTTACACTGGTTTTTAAAGATGGCGGTTTCCGTTGCTGCACTGGGTCATGTGTGACCCATCAACATACACTTCCATGACTCAAGGTTCCTCTTGTGCTGAGAGAGTACCTACTCTGAAGTAAGAGCTAAAAAAGTCCCTCAAAACGGCGTTCTAAGATTGTTCCCTTTCCCTATTCCCAGCGTCATTTGCTAGGCCCTATGTAACTTGCGTATTCAGTGTAAAGGGCGGGCCGGCGCTGTTTAGACACCGGATGTGCACACAGAACTCTCCAAAATCACAGAACACCTTTCATGTATATAAATATTTGCAGTGGTGGCTCATGAACATAGAAGTGTATCTCTATAATCAGTAACACTACAAAATGATCCATCCCGCTGTACATGCCGTGAACAATGAAAACATATTAGTGAAAACATGTAAGGACGTTTTTGTCTCCGGAGCAGAGTCCTGCATGAGTCCAGATGGCAAACCTGTACAGGCCTGCACCGGCAAAGCTCAACGTGAACCAATCTGTTACCTGCGATGAAATCCATTTCAGACCCGAGTCGACCCTTTAATATAAAACCTGACCTGAACCATAATTAGATATAGGCTCAGAGCTGCTGCTGGGCAGCGAAGGCAAAAGCTTGGGGCGCACTATGGCAAGAGGTAATAAAGAAATGCTAAAGATAAATAGAAATGTTCTGGGGCAGAAGCCCCGTTCATGTTTTGAGCAGATTATGTTCATTTGTGTTCCCTTCTGCTCAGACCAACTTGACTCGATAAGGATAACACACCTCACCAAGGGCGGATATTTCAATTCACTCTTATAAAACTATTTACATAAAAAATTCTTAAGAGCAATTCCTGCAGGGGACACCAAAGGTGCCATCAAAAGTCCTGTTGTAGCAATTAATGATATTAAATGTATATAAAGGAAACTCTAATTACTACTACTATGTAGTGGACCCTACATGGACTTAAGGACATAATTCACAGAAACTTTGTAGTGTGGGTTTAGCCCAGCAGAAACACTGGACTACATATACTGGATTACTAATAGGTAAATAATTTAAGGGTTGTATCAGCATGTTCAAGGGCCAATGTGTGTGGGGTTTGACGGATGGTAGGCAGTGGACCAAACCACTGTGAGGCATATGAGGGGAGGGTGCAATCTTTCGAAAGTTAAAAATGCATTGTTTTGTGTCTATAATTAGCAAGTGCTTTCAATTGTTATTATTATAATATTTAAAATGATATATGATATGTTGAGAGGGACAACTCTTCTTCTGTTCTTATGTTTGTTGGACTTTGAAGACATAAATTAATCTTTTCAAATATGCAGAGGAGAACTTTCCAGAACTGCTGAGTTTTAATTTATTAATGAGCCTGTATTAATTGTTTGCACAATGTAACCTGCAGCACCTATATTCTAGCAGCTGAGGCACCTACATACATCAACTGTCTGTTCATTCTACAACTGACCGCATATTTGGGGTGATGTATATTAATATTTGGGGTTTTATGAATTTAAATTTTGTCATATATAACTTCAGTGCTACATGGAAATTAACTTTTATTTCTCCCTCTGAGACCTCAGCCTCTCCCATTTTCACCTGCTGCTGCTTTTACAGGGGTTGTGAGGAGCTCATGTGATTGGTCATTACTGAAGCTTGCCCTGACTCCACCTGCTGATTCTGTATTCCTCCTAATGTATTCAGCCTGTCTTCCATGTTGTGCCCAGCTGCGCCTGGTTGCACCTGGTATGTGCCAACCCCTGTGGACAACAAAATTGCAGAAACGTGCTGGTCACGCCCATTTGGGTTTGCGCCTGGAGATTTTGCTTGCGCTTGCATCCTGTTTAAGGAAAATAGAGCCCAATGTGTTTTGGTGAGAAACACTGAATGTAAACAGAACTTTGTTTTCAAGAAAACTCCACCTTTAAGTACGGAGCTGCAGTCGGGATGTAATTAGCCTAGCTTAGCATAAAAACTGAAAGCAGGGGGAAACAGCTAGCCTGGCTCTGTCCAAAGTTCAAAAATATCTCGACCAGCACCTCTAAAGCTCTAATTAACATGTTGCATCTCGTTTTTTTTAAATCTGTACACCCAACAGAAATATAAGAATGTTTGTTGTATTACGTGCTGGAACTCTTTCCAAAAGTCAAAGTACTTATTATGCAGAATGGCTCATTTCAGAATATATATATATATTATTGTATTAGAGTTAATGAGTGAAACATTATGTAAAGCATGCTGGCAATGAGCTGGTAATGGTGGGGCTAATTCTAGCTACGTCATATACTGCCAGGTAGCTTAATCTATAATAATACATCATAATATATTAGTTGATTCTATTTTGTATTCATAATCTCAATCTGCAAAGTAACTAAAGCTGTCAGATAAATGTAGTATAAAGTAGCATAAGCCGGATGTATGTAGCATGTAGCCGGAGACGCTGCACAGAAGTGCTGTGCAGATGGATACAACATGCAACCCTTAACATAGCTTGACTTAGGACAGCAGTGTGTCAGGTAAACCTTTGTGATCAATTCTTTAATTTATGTGTACTCTATATAGAACAAGGTAAAAACGAAAAAGAAAAAGAGACCAAGAAAAACGTAACAGATGCAGACTAGTACGTAGCAGAATATAGCACTGGTACACAGAGCCACCTATTATTAGCTGCGTTTACATGGACTCTAATATTCTATTAATAATCGGTATAACAGCCCAATCAGAATAACAATACCTCATGTGACCACCTCAATCAGAATTTTCAATTGTTGGGAGCGGTGGTGTAAACCTTTGATAACCCGTTAATAATAATAGGATAATAGGAAAATATTAGTGCCTTATAACCATGTAAACGCTTAATCCGATTGTTTCTCTCGGGTTGGAATAAATATATTCTCGCATGTTTGCCTCATGTAGGGGAACATTAGGTGACGTGAACGAGTTTCCAGGAGGGACAGAAACATGGCGGCAGAAAAAACAAAACTGCTCATTCATTTGGAGGCGTGTTTGTGTCCACCTGATGAATGAAGTCCAATATTCTCCACCTACTCCTGACAAAAGCTGCTCCACTTTGTTCACCAGCTATTCTCTAACTGTGTCTGTCTGCTGTGTGGTGCTGAGCAGGTAGTGTACTGTGGCTTTATCCGAGCTTTTTCACTGAAAACAGCTGCCTGCTGCTGCTGCAAAAACCAAAATAATGAGCTGAAAGAAGCTAAAAAGCTCTGCAGAGCTGAGGGGAACAGTAGAGTTGGTGATAATTCTGTGGGTTTTTCACTTTTAGTGAGACCTTTCATGACATGTAGTGATTTGATCCATTATTAATATAAAAATATAAATTTGTGCAGCTTTAATTAATGCTTATAAAGCTAGATTATTGTACTGAATCTGTGTCTTTAATGAATTAAATTTGAAGCTGGATACTGGGACTCCACTTCATTAGTTTATTTATCCCCTAGACAAAGAAAGGTTAAAAGAAGTTTATGGAGCTGTTGGTATTCCTTGTGACACCAGACCTGGCTTGAGTTGAGCTAGCAGTTGTATTTTGTTTAATGTGCTCCATGACTGACAGTTTCTAGTCTCCCAAACACTAAAAGGCACGTACGGCACTTTGTTACATTAACTATCTTATGCCAAAATGGCATCCTGCCTCTGTAGAGGACCACAGCTCGGCCCAGCTGAGTGGAGCTGGGCTTAATATTTCCACTATGTTAGCCTATGATTATTCTGTCATTAGTAACCCAAGACGAAAATATTAGCTTGATTGTGCCTTGTACTCTGAAGGCATAGCACGCTAGCAGCAGACATGCATTATTAGAAGAGAAACTAAGTCGAATGATTGTTGTGTACTTTGAGCGTTGGACCACAGCAATTGGTGGGTCGGTTTAAATTAGACACTGATCACATCAAGCTCCTCAGTCTGAGTATCACGTTTACACTGCAAATCATGAATCAGCACAGCAGAGAGGGCTTGGCAATGGCATTTAGAGGATTTGATTCTGTGTGTGTGTGTGTGTGTGTGTGTGTGTGTCTAACTGCCTAAACAGTGAGTGCGTCTTGGTTAACACAATGTCAGAGTTTGAGGAAATAAGCACTTATTGCAAAAGGGAGATTACGTGTTTACACTTACAGTGCAAGTAGAAATCAGGGAATGTTAATGTGACAAAAATATAAACTGGACACACAATTGTTTAAGGTAGGTAAATGTAATAATAGGTAAAAGTATTTCAAATGCGCACAGACTCTATAGACTGTGGGTGGTGGGAGCGATCTGGTTTCATCGTGTTCTGCTGCTGCAAAGTTTTGATCAGGCAAATCAAACTTTGGCCCAGAAACATACTGTGAACAATTTTGAATTTGCCATTTCAAATTTTTAAAACATATTTGTTTTTCTCATAACAAAATATCGCAAATCCAAGTTCAGGTACTTTCAGGGCCAATGACCAGCATCTCAGTTTTATCCAAATTTATGAGCAGGAAATTACATGACATAAAATTTTTCACAGTAGACAAGCAGGCCTCTAACTGAATAATTTGGGAATGATCATCTGCCTTTCCAGGCACATACAGCTAGTGGCAATTAATTCCATGACTGCGTATAATTTGGCCAAGAGGTGAAATGAAAAGAGAGAAAAGCAGAGGACCAAAAACAGAACCCTGAGGTACTCCATATTACACAGTTTGATGTAGTGTTATTATAGGAAACACACTGTTCTTTCAGATAGGTAAGATGTTAACCAAGCAAAATCCAGGCCAGAGACCCTTTTCCAGTCAGTCTAGGAGTATACAATGATCTATGGTATCAAAAGCCACACTAAGATCCAGTAATAGAAGCACCAAGGTGTCGGCCATGCTGTTGATTGTGATTGGTCAAGCAGTCACAACAAGGACGACTACAACAAACACAACAACAGTAAGCACCATTTTACTGCTCCATCTACAGTACAAAGCAGAACAAGGGGTCAACGCTTCTAGGCCAAGCCAACATGTCCAGGCCCTCATTAGTCTTTGTGGAAAAGGGGCCATTTGAGGGAGCTGGAGTTAGTGGTTAGGAAACAAAAGGATTTCTCAAGCAGAAATGAGGATTCAACGCACAGCCAACACGCAGTGTAGGGAATAATACAATGAAATAAAAAGATGAAACAAGACCATAGAAAAATAAAAGATCACAATGTATTTCACAAACATGCAAGTTTCATGATGTTTCTTGCTCAGATTATCATGCAGTGGATATTCATTGTCACTATTCCTAACTATTTCGATAACCCAGCAGCACCACTGTGGAGCCAAAATCTCTGCTTTCATAAAAGAAATATCCAAATGTAACGACCAGATTGCCATGACATTTACTGTGCAGATTCGTGTTCCCTAGAGGATGAACAATTTTCTTTTAGGACACTCCATTACCTTTCCTCCAGCCCCACCCTCAGGCTGAAATTTCAATTCCAGTGTCATGAAATTTGTTCAGTACATTCATGTTCCCATTCATGCTCTCCCAAAGAACCCATAACCTTCCCTCTTGCACCACCCTCAAGGTAAACGTTACATTAGCCCATAATAACGCTAGGACATTGTTTATTTTGTGCAACAATTTCCTACTGTGGAATGTAATGAAGTTTAGCGTAATTTAATCAGGAAGACTGACTATCTTCATGCTTATCTATTTATTCCAATCATCTCGTTTCTGTCAACTTTAAAACTGTTCTTTCCTCTGCTGCTGTCAGCTGTCATTTCAGTGTCAGATCGATGTAACCCTCCTCTACCTCATTCACCTCCAGTTCTCATGACAACCAGTCTTCCCAGTTGGTCCTTCCGGCGAGCTCATCGAGAGTCCCATTCCTCACCTCATCCATCCAGATCTTCAGCTATTGCTCTTCACCACCACCACCAGTATCTAGACTCCATCGGGGGGATATTCCTGTATAGCTCACGCCATCACTACCCCCTAAAAATAATGACGTCACGATGGGGTCCAATCGCCGGAGACTTTCTTTCTTCACTATTTAAATAAATTGTATTATTCTTTAAATCCAGTCTGTCCTGACTGAAATGAACACTGCAGTATCCAGGGGATAGCATGGCTCTATAATCTTACCATTTCATACTCAACAGGCTGAACTGTTGAACAGAAATCTGATCTGTGGGCATCTTTTCGTGGCCATCCACACTTTGGCTGAGCTCCCATGGTCACAGAACAGGACTCCCACTGGCTTGTTCATCAAGTGTGACATGTTGCTTAAAGTGCGAGTGAGTCATGAAATGGGACGTGAAGAGAAAGGGATGGAGGGAGGTGATGAACAAGACTCACTTAATTTTTATGTAAACCCCTGGAATTTGGCTCTTGCCTGTGGTGTGGACTGCTGAGGCTAATGAAGATGAGATGGAGTTAACAGTCCAGATGGTTCTGCTGAGCATCTCAGTGACATCAATACCACCATAGATAAGCCACAGCATCTCCTCGTGCAGAAAAAAACGCAGCAGTCTATGTCGATCTGTTGTGATTGGTAATACAGTACAGCTGTGACCATGAAATCAGGACTTAGCGTAATTAGCCACTTTGAAGCAGAGATTTAATACCAAAATCTTTGACAAAATACCAGGGGATCTGGTGATACTTAATGATAATCTGATCTCCAAGCCTCTCGTCTCATGTATTTTCCTTCTTAACAACCGTGCCATTTTGGGGCAGAGAGATGGGCCCTGGGTTCCATTTGGACTGTCTGTTCATGAGCCAGACAGAAATGCCACAGTGCAATACCCTCAATTCCTATTTGTAGGAGGGAGCCCAATATGACACATGCACATTTGAAAGAAAAATAAGGAGCATAGGTATAATATTACAGTGTTATTAGGGTGGCTTTTCCCGCTGCTGTAAATACCTCTGTATTGGCCCCATACAGCTTTAACATTGAGTTGATTTGCAGTGGTATATTTGCATGAGGCCTTTGACAGATGGCATGCAGGTTCTAACAGAGTTCAGGGTGGTAACATATTTTTTTCAGTGCTCCTTTGCTGAATATATTTCTAAATTGTTTATGTCAGTGTACCAGAAAATTTTATATGGGAATTTGAAAATGTTATACATTGAATAACATTTAATGCCCTGATCATTACATTCATTAAACATTGGTTCCTATGCAGATATGATCTGGGTTTGGTACAACAAATGCCATGCATGATGAATAGTAAAGATTCGGGGCTTAAGCCTCAGAAGCCCATCCCTGCCGCCAGTGGAACAGATACATTACGTGTATCTTTTACTGTTGACTGGATAAGGCAAAACAAAATAACCTCCTCCTCAACAAAAAAAAAAAAGAAACGGCTAACATGAACACAATGTCAGGCTAAATGACTGAAATGGACTGAAAGGAGGAAGTCAGGTGAGGTGGTACAAAGAGTGATAAAGTCTGTGTAGGGAGGAGGTCAGGAGGATGGATGGGTAAAACACGGGTTTCCCGTGTGAAACCAAAAGTCAACGTTGACTTATTCTAGGTTCTGTTAGTAACTAATGTACTTATTTTAACTCAAACCATGATCTTTTCCTAAACCTAAACAAGTTTTGGTGCCTAAACCTAACCAGACTGTGACTGCACGTTAACCACGTGTTTATTATTGTTACCATGAAGACGAAGGTCCGGTACCTAGTCTGTCGTTTAGGTATGAGAACATGTTGGATTGAAGCTCACTGTTTTGGTTTTCTGGCCTGCAAACTCTGCTCTCATCAACCTTGTTTCCAGCAGCAGCATCAGCAGTGGTTCTGAGGGAAAAGCACAGATAAACCCCACTGTAAGCGATTCACTTTTTTAACGCTCATTTTGTCTACACCAAACGGCAAAGAGAGAAAATCAGGGACTAGCTGGTATAGAAAACATTTCGCGGCTAAAGAGCCAGATATTTTTCTCTGAAGTTGGTAGACACCAAACCAGCGCTAAAGAATAGTTAATATTGGACTGACATTCATCAGGTGGACACAAACACAACTCCAAATGCACGCTAATGTTGCTCTGTGTCTGCTGGATGTGTAAATAGGCAAGTGTTTGCTAACATGTTAGCATTAGAAACTTTAAGGTGATAATATGTCAGATTGTGTTTTTATTAATTAATGCAGCTTTAAAGCATCACAGACATACTAGTTGTGGAATAGTTATAGTGACATTAAGTGCTTCCAAAAGAAATCAATTAATGTAGCTTTTAAGTTTTTGTATAAATGTGACAATAAACATGATTATAGCAGCTCAAATGTATGCAAATCTTAATAGAGAAGTTTTATGGACTAAATGTGCTATTACAATTATTCCTTACAATACTCATTTTCAGAAACAAACAGCCTTGTTTGGCCTCTCTGCTTTTTTGTAATGTTCTCCTTTTGGAGGCTATCAAGCTGAATTGTTTCAGACAAAGTAATCCCTCTAAACTTGCAACTGGTTGTTTGTGCAATATCCCTAAACTGCATCAAAGCTAATTTGGCCGACCAGTGGTGTAAGCTGAGACCCCAGCCGGCCGATGATGAGGCATAAATGGACCAAATCAAGGCTCCACTTTGGGCTGAATTGGCTCAGGCCTCTCAGCTTTCGTCCTCAGCTGTTTAATGCCTTCCCAGGGCAGCGCTGCAGCGCGGGGAGGCCCTAAATGAAGGGCTTTCAGATGGAAAGGCTTTTCAGGTCTCGCAATGCTCCTATCAACCCCCCTTCAAGTCCAGAATAAGAGAATTAGCTAAGCTTTGTCCAGACCCCCACCCTCACCACCCCATCCTAAACACCACCCTTCTCAAATCCCCCGTCCCATTCATTTTTCCCTCCAGTGCTGTCCATGTTTAATGAAGCTGTGATATATTTATGGCCAGCCAAAGCCCGCTCTAATCCTGCCCCTGATAATAACAGCTCGGTAACTGTTTTCCTTAAACATGCTTCATGAGCACTGGCTGGAGACCCACAGGCCCCGGCTCTGTGGATATTACTCAGTAACCTAATTTGCACTTGCTGTATGTAATGCACACCGATGTGCAGAGGGAGGGGAGGTAGCTGCACAGGTCAGTGGCAGGCTGCTGCATTGTGTGTGGGGGCGGGGGGGTGGCTCTGAAAAAAGGGGGTCCTGTTTGCGTCACGAAATGGGCACCTCGAGAGGTTGAGGGGGCAAAGGCAACAGCAGGGCTACCTCAGCGAGTAACGAGGTGTTGCTGGACCTGTTTTTTAGAGTCGAATTACATCAGAGCTCATGAGAGCCATTGTAAACACGCATAAACCGCGCTGGTCTCCAAAACGATATTTGAGAGAAAACAATAATATGCCTGTACAAAACTGACGTAAAGGCATTAATACGTGGTTTTAAAAAACATTCTGAAATTTCTGTTGGCAGTGATAGAGGTGATTTAACATTTTATTCTCCACTATAAACAAAAATGTTATGGACATAAACATGTCGCTGCTCAGCCAGTGTTCACACCACTGATACGATGCAGAGGAGATTCTGATCCACTTTCAGAGTAGGAGGCACAAACTGGAATTAAAGTAAGAGGGCTAATTTAAGAAAAATACCTGAGTCTGATTTAACCTAGAATTAAACTGACACTGCCAAGCATTGTTCAGATGCAAATAACGTTTAACAATCCCAAGGTTTAAGAAAAAGTGTATGCCATAATGCACAGGACCTCTGGAATATATCCACTTGATAAAATGTTGCAGCCATGAACAACATGGTTTGGCCTTGAATATTACACAAGCCTCATACACTGTAGCAGAATTTCCATACTTAAGTCAAATTTAAATACAAGAGGTTTAAGGAGCCTGTTCTATTTCATTCGCCCTGACTGCCAGAGACAGTATGCAATACTTGAATTTACATCTTCCAGGTATTACTCTGGCAGCCAGGAAGAATTCGTAGAACCATAGTTACATTTGTAACACTTGATTTAATGTAAAAGATTTGATTGAAGGTAAAAAGACTGGTTTAACACACTAATTCAATGTAAAAGCCTGATTTAAAGGTTCATCCAGGTTATTAAAAATAATACCTCAAGCGGAATCTAGCCATGACCATATTTTTAGTTTTGAGAGATGGCCTATCTGTCTCTGAGATTTCTGCCTCCACCCCAATACACTGAGAGTAATTGGAATTTAGTTGGTGGTGCTCACAACATTACAAAATGACATTTAAAGGGTAAATCACTGAGAAGTGTTCACAGGGATACCTGTGGATTATCCAGAGTAACAGACACCCACAAAATATGTCTTTTTTAAAATTTGGTTGAACTGACCCTTTAAGGTAAAATGACCTGATTTAAAGGGTTTTCTTTAACAACCTGGCTCTTATTTTTGTGGTTTTTGCTTATCATTCTCAAATATTGCACAGATACCATATAAAGCAAATGAAAATTTACCACCATCAAATGTTCAAAAGACACACACACACACACACACAC
>LKNJ01005851.1:0-20767 GCA_002120245.1 Maccullochella peelii
TCCTAATAATATTGCCTAAAGGAAGCATATATAAGGTGAATAGGATAGGTCCAAGCACAGAACCTTGTAGAACTCCGTGACTAACTTTGGCGTGTATATAAGATTCATCGTTAACATGTACAAACTGATATCGACCTAATCATTTAAAAGACTTACTGGAAACATTTTCCACAATTGAAATATTAGAACATTTATTTTTGGTCACTTGTTTTGAGATTGTAACCTTAACCGTTCTTCTTATTTACACAGAAAACAAGGTGTCTCTAGATTCCCAAAGTACTCCTTGTAGGAAAATAAATCACAAAGCACCTGACTGTGTTTTTCAAATGTATTTCCACATGAGCTGTCATGCCCAGCAGGGGAGAAATTATGTAGATTTCAACAGAGCAGCAATATATCCAAATAACTCAGCTGTCACTGTCAGTACCCACTCATTCATCAACTTTGAAAAAGAGCCTTTTACCAATAACTGCTCCCTGTGTTCTACAAATCTGTAAGTGTGTATCTCCTCACTTGTGGTGCAGGTATCTCCACATTGTTATTTTATTCACTGGTGTGCAGAGGAATTCAGATCTTCTCAGCTTATGTGTTGTGTTATGTCTCTGAAATTTTCTCAAACAAACTTCTCACCGGCACCATTGCTGAAAAACTAAATGCCAGGCTATTATTCTGTTAACTGTAACTCCAGCACCCAACAATGGCTTTAGACCTTCTCCCTGAGGAATGAGGTGCGGAGGTATTATCAGGTGATTGATTGTCTAAAGAATCATGCACTCTAAAACGTTGTCTGTATGTTTGTGCATTCTGCTTTGTTCTTCAGTAGGGCGAGGATAGATGATGGACTAGCTATTACAATGGTTATTTGTATGCATAGCTTCACATGACTGCATCACTAAATGGTGGGAGCAAACAATGCAGCATATATAGTACAGAAGTCACGACACAAACAGTGCTGCTAGATTCTCTTTTATCAGGCTTTGAAATCTTTGTTCCTGCTGTTATATCAAGGTGTCAGTTTTTCTCTCAAACAAGGATCTTGATTATAGACAGATGTCGACTGAAATATTATCTTCAGCTGCAATTCTCTTTTACTTTTCAATTATGGTTCTATTACCAGCTCTGTGTCAACATATGAATTAGGCAACTGTAATTGCATTCTACATCAGACATTAAAGATCTGTAACAGACTTTTGTCTCTTCTTTTTATTCAAATACAGGATAACTAGAGTGCTACACCTGGCAGTCTTGCAGTAGAGGTGTTGTACACATACCTGCAAACTAGTCGCTTTTCGGTGAAATTCACTGTTTTGAATCAAAATATGTAATTCACATGAATTGTGTAGATCCGAAGAGTTTTGGGGTTTTTTAGGGGGAGGGGGGAGGGGGGTCGAGTGGCCAGTGCAATTTCCCATAGGCTGGAGTGAGAACGGAGATGTTTCAGAAAGCTGTTGTCACGTCTTCTTCCCAATAAAACATCTTTGGTGAGACCTTTCAAGTCGTTTGGCCAATCAGAATCAAGATAACAGCATCGTCGTCTTTTCCATGGATGTTTAAAGTAAACTTTTCCCAACCTGTTTATAATGGAGAGCTTGTCAGCTTGTTAGCACGCCAGCTAACTTCAGTGAGTTGTGTATTACAACCATACAGTCTATAATTACAACGTTACAGTTCAGAATTAAAATCATTTTGCGGCGTTAAGACCACCTCCCACTGCATCCGTATTGTTATCCGACTTTAATGTCCGTCATTGTCGTAAGTTACGAGGGAAATAAAAACGAAAATGTAAGGAAGCACCGGCTCTGGCGGATCATTTAACCTTGACGGATGCAGTTGGGGTTAGTCTCAACAAACTTTTATGATCATGAATAAGGAGGCCATGAAGCCAGCTGATAATATTTGGCAAGAACAAGAAACAAGGCCCAGCGACAAAATAAGTAGCCCAGAGTCAGAGAGAGAAGGATGGAGTTTGACTGCCAGCCATCTACAAGTGCTGCAGAGAAAAGGGTGGAAGTGGTAGAGGAGGAAACTGGGGTAAGAAAGAGGCACATTGCTAAGTAGCGAAACGAGCACTTGAAAGACTTGTACAGGCCAAAAGAGTGAAGAAATAAACTACATTTATTTATTTTCTTCTCAGAGTGCACCAGAATGCTTTGTTTACAAAATTCTTCCGGGGGAGGATGCCCCCAGAGCCTACAGAGGTTGAGTTTACAAACATGTCACCTTTTTCACCTTTTGTTTGCAGGTCTGTGTACAGTTGAGACCACAAGTTTGCAAGCAGTGTAATCACGCTTTAAAAATCTGTTGCTACAATAACTGGTTTGTGGTGAAACATTTTCTTATGTGCGAGAAGAAGAAGAACTGGACCCTGATGGTCATTTATTTGTCATGCAGTGCAATGACACATACACGTGTGCAGCAACGTACACACACACTCAGGAGCGTCCACCGATGAAACTCAATCTCTGCCTTTTTCCCATCCATGCCATCCTTCCTCTGGGGACAGCCTTGGGGTGAACATGCAAACTCCACAAAGAAAGGCCCAGGAGATAGTCCACCTGAGCTTGAGAACAAACCCCCAGGATCCAACAGTCCCTATGTGGGAATCAAACCCACGACCCTCTTGCTGTGAGGCAGCAATGCTAAGCACCGTGCCACATATTGTTGTGAGAGCTGCTAATTAGAAGATGCACAGTGTATATGAGTAATGTAAACTTTTTCAAGTCAACAATCGAGACAATCTCAATGTATATTTCGCTCTGTTCATTATACAAGATTATAGGAAGAAAAAAACCCTTATTACCCCATATTACCTGCCCCGCATCTCAAAATAATTACACAGATGTAGATGGTCTACCAATATAAAACGTTTAACAACCTTTTTGTTGCAAAACAGAAGTCTTGGTGTCTGCTAGCGGTTCTGTGAGGCTGTACCTACTTAGGCACAGCAGTGCTTTGACTTAAACGCTAATGTCAGCATGCTAACATGCTCACAATGACAATGCTAACATGCTGTTTAACAGGTATAATGTTTGCCATGTTCACCATCTTAGTTTAGTGTGTTAGCATTCTAACTAGGATTGCTAAGTAGCACTAACAGTAGCACTAACAGCAGTAACACCTCTCGCCATTAACAATCCACCTACAGAAACGGTGCATGCTCATTGTCAGGGTCTGGACTCTTTGTTTAGTTTCCTGTTTTATTTTGCAAACTTGTCTCTTGTTTCCTGTGTTTTCCTGCTTTTGTGTCGTTATCCTTGATTGTCTTCACCTGCTCCCCTTTGCGCACCTGCCCCTGATTCCCTTGTTAGCATTTCCCTATGTATACCTGTCCTTTTCCTTTGTTCCCTGTCAGTTCGTTGTCTTATGTCATGTGTCTGGTTTCTGTGCTCTTTGTGTGAGTTTTCCTGTGTTGGTCTTATTTCTAGTGTTCCTGTGTTTTAGCATACCTGGACTTACCCTTTTGTTTGCCTGCCTACCTGTGCCTCACGTAGGAGTTTAAATAAAACTTGAAAACTGTTTGAGCCTCCTCTGCTGTCTGCATTTGGGTCCTTCTCCTGCTGCTTCAGACTCGACGTTCCTGACACTCATGCATTATTGCAGTGCTTATTTCCAGAGGGAAAGCTGAAGAAAAGGGTCAAAAGCCACAGAAGAGACAGGTCAGGAACAATTTGCCATGTGTTTAATTCTTGCCTTAAAACCACTGCACACTCATCTTTCATGTGAGTGTTTTAACAATGGGAAATTAAACTGAAATTGAGAAAGAAAGAGAGCACACATAACTTGACATCCTGGCAGGAGAGAATTTACGCAGAGTGGGGATTATTATTTATTTTGCAGCCATTAGCACTCAGCTACACATTTTTTGGACATGATGATGTAATCTCACCATTAAAATGGCAGCGCTGAATAAATGTTTGTTCTCCTCACTGTAAATCTCTGGACAAGCCCAGCCAAGAAGGCCCAGAGAAGCAGTTTGTTTGCATCTCCCAAATGTTACAGTCCAACCACACTCAGTCTCTTCATATATACACATCCATATGTTGCCTGTTTCAAAAACGACGATGTTCACGCTCAGTGGATGTTCCTGACGTGTGACAAGCTACACTTCATGGTTAACCAGCATGTTTGGCACGTACTGTACAGCTGCACACATTTGAACACAAATAGATTTTCATGCCAGACCAGTCAGATCTCTGCACTCATGTCTCTATTCAACACGCTGTGTAATTACTGCTGCTGTCAGATGTAAGTTGATTGTTGTGGATAATCGGCTGAGGAATGAAAATTGAATGTAATGATATTTGGTGTACATACATCTATAATTTTACCGCCAAGCTTCATTATATGGATTTAAGTGGAAGAAATATGCTGGTTAATTATTCATGGGCTGTATCTATATTCATTCACTGATATTCCAGCTGGTGTAGACCTCTAACAGGGCTTCTTTTGCTACAGTAATGATTTTTTTTCTTACAAAGTATCTTATCTCACCGCTGGGAGTCCTCCTAAATGGTACTTAAAGTTCTGGCTAAGTGTTTCCTTTTAAGATCCACAAAGCTACAAAGAGCAACTTTTACTAAGGAATAGAGAGGAGTGCAAGGTCGACCCTGTTGCTATGGATGACGGCATGTTTCATGAATAAGCTTACAGAGAGGTGGTTGTGTTCACATCGGTCAGGTGCAGGACAACAGATTAAATGAAGGGGTCTTCATCAAGAAAATGGCAGGAAATAAATAATTACAAAATAAAAGACTCTACTCTGTAAAACTGTAAAAACATTTTAAAAAAACTGTTAAAAAAGAACCATCTAAACAACAACATGAAAGTTAACAAAGATTAAAATAAATTAAATCTCAGTTTACATTATCCGTTTAGAGTTTTGGTTTGATTCTCAAAGTTAGGACTGACATGCCCACTAATTTCAAGAGTTTCTCTCTGTCATGGTTGAGCTACTTTTAGCCTCAACATGTGAATATGGCCCCATTCATAAATTAAGCTTAATTGCAGCGGTAACTCAACAGGTTCTCATGTTGATGGGGAGTTCCTAAAATATAGACCTACCGTAAACCTGCATTATCTGATTATTCTGGCCACTTGGGGGAAGTGGAACAAGCTGTAAACACAACACTGACATATTACCACTTTATAAAGTGGTTATGGTGATGCTGCTAGCAAACAGTTGTCTATTGACATGTCCAGCAGATACAGAGAAACATTAGTATTCATTTGGACTTCCTGTTTCTGTCTACCTGACAAGCAAAGTCCAATATTCTAAAATATCTGTCTCTTTAGCTGCTAACTGATCAACTATGTTCACCAGCTAGGTGCTAACTTTGTATGTGTGCTTTTTGGTGCTGTGCAGATTGCATACAGAGGGTTTTAAAGCTTTTTCACTGAAAACAGCTGCCTGCTGCATCTGGAAATGATGCTGATGTAAGCAGTGAGACTGAACCAAAACAGTAAAGCTGCGGGCCAGAAAACCAAAACTAGAGATGAGAGGACCTGCAGAGTTGAGTGATAATTCTCAGTGGGTTTGTCACTACAAGCGTCCCTTACAGATTACACATAGTCATATAGTCATAGTGAACATAAAACTATTAATTATAGCAGCTTTAAAGTTCTAATACAGCATATAAAACTCCAGTGATTGGGTACAGACATCTGTTAGAAAACAGGAGATTGTGGAGATTATGCTTCTCGGTGCGTCTGTCTGAGTTTGCAGTGTGATGTAACTGATTTTAACTTCTACATCTCCCCGTCACACTGAGTCTTGCTAATCACTGCTAAACAAGATACGCCTCCATGATGGAATGAGGCTCTTGGCACTGTGAGTTTCAAAGGGTTCCCCTCGCGACTGCCCATATCCATTTGAATTTTGCTCCACAGGGATTTTGCCTCCCTCATTTCTTCCCCGCGACTGCAAAACCAGAGGAAATCAGTCTTTGCTGGTGCTGAGCCCGTCATAATGAGATTTGAGGGACATCAAAGTGCCTTTCCTTTCAAGAGGAAAAATAGATAGGATGAAAAATTGGCCTGAAATGCAAATGTCCCACTGTGATGATGAACATGAGTCAGCTTCCTCAGGAGCATGGCACAAAGGGATGAAACAAGTTTGGACCGCTGAGAAGTTTGGAAAATGAGTCAGTGGATATGTTTCAAAGATAAGTTGTTTGTGTCTAAATCCAGATATAAATCACGTTGTGATGAAAGGCGGCAGGGCGCTCCAGTCGAAGAAGTGACACTCACAGGTATTACCATGAAAGTGTTGGAGAAGGAGACAACAAATAAGTCAATAAGGCAAACACAATGGAATCGCAGACAGAGTCATTCAATCTTTTTAAGAGCATGAACTGCTTCTGATTTGATTTCTGATCACTGACCTCACTATCTTGTCAAGAAGGATTAGAGGGTTCATCAGCCAACTTTGAGGTGAACCCTGGCTTTTCAGTGTCATGCTGATGACTCGAGTTCAACCTGAGTTCTGTTGCCATGGTATCAGGGGGAATATCATTTGTTTAGTGAGCACAAGATATACTGGTAACACTTTATAATATGGCCTACAACATACAGCGCAATTCTTCCCAATTTACAGCGTAATTTATTTTATTAATGGTATACCAGTACAGTAAGTACCAATAGATACAAGGTACATGCTAAACACAAAGTACAATGAATGCTAATGGGAATGTCATTAGTTTTGTATTGACAAATTAGAATTTTGACCTGATGATGGAGCTAGATGAAAAGTCAGAAGGTCAGTCATTTAGATTCATCCTCTGGGGGCTATGAATGTCTGTCCCAAAATGTATACCTATTCACCTAGTAGATTACAAGATATTTCACTAGATAAATTATTACTTTGGCCAGCTGGTGGTGCTAGTGGAAGGTCAGAGGATCACTTAAGTCATTGGGATTCATCCTCTGGGGGCCATGAATGTCTGTACCAAATGTTGTCCCAATCCATACAGTAGATGTTGATATATTGCAATGGATAAGTGAAAATTTTGACCTGCTGGTGGCGCTAGAGGAAAAGTAAAAGGGTCACCAAAGTCATTGAGATTCATCCTCTAGGAACCATGAATATCTGTATCAAATTTCATGGCAATCCATCTGATAGTTGGTGAAACATTTCATTCAAAACCAAAAAGGTCAACCTCATGGTGGCACTAGAGGAAAAGCCAGGCGATCACCAAAGTCATTTGGAGACATCATCTGGGGAACATGAATGTCTAAACAAAATTTCATGGCAAGCCAACAGTTGATGAGATATTTTAGTCTGGACCAAAATGGTGGAGCCACTGATCGACATTGCCATGGTTAGAGCCACAGCATCTGTTGCATATCGCTGGGTGGAGCCCAAGCGCAGGACACAGACACTGGGTTGAATAATGAACACATTGGTTTATTTAGATCACGGGAGTGGAGAGGTGAAAAAGGGAGCCGGTGAGTTAAGGAAGTCCGGGGGAGAGGACGCTGGTGTCTGTGGGAAGATGTGGTGAGTGGTCGGAAGACTGGCTGGAACACTGCAGGCAGACTGACAGACTGATGAGTCGCAGGGGAGCAGATAAGCCAATGGAGATGACGAACCTGGGGCACAGGAAAACAGGTTTAGCGTGAGCGAGAATAGTTACACAAACTTTTCACTGAAAAACAATCACTGAGGCCTGAGAGCTTGCTACCATACAAACTGAAGAGTGATGAGTTGATGAGTAGCAGGTGTGCAGACTGATTGTGGACTCAGGGCAGGTGATGAGTAGATGACAGCCACACCTTCCCCACACACACACACACACACACACACACACACATAAAGAGAGACAGTACAGGACACGAGGGAAGGGAAAACACCAGAAACACAAGGGACAATCATGAGCATGGCAGAGCCGTGACATCAGTAGTCAGTTGGCATGGTGGCTCCATGCTTAGCACACGTTTCCCATCTTGATGTTTCCCCATATTGTAACAATTATTTCCTATTTTTTTCAAGTTTTGTTATTGAGAAACAAGAATAGCACTAATCTAATTTTAAGTAATTAGTTGTAAGACTTCTGGTGTTTTCTGACTTATTTGTTACAATTTGTTACCTTGAGTTGGAGATGCAGCTCTTCATCCAGCAGCTCTTGTTCTTGTCCCCTTACTCACTGCAATATTTAAAACTGACCTGTCAAAAAATCTCCATGAAGAATACATTGCGTTTCATGTGACTGCGTCACAATAAAGGCCACTCCAAGTTTCGCCACTTAAATGCTTTTAATGGGGAGCAGCAGCGGTAGGAAATTTTAGCATTAGCAGTAACTTCATACAGAGGAGAGTGAACAGTAAACAGTGAGGCTGATATCAATGAGATAAAATTAAAAACAGTAACGCTGTACCGTTTCATGTGAATCCATTGTGCCTGTGAAGGCAATTTGAATCTAGGGATCACGAGAATGGCGGACTTCACCACAAACAATGAAAACTACTATATCGAGAGATAATTACAGATTGTAAATACATTGAATGGCAATTGCAAAAAAATGGGTGAACTTAAATAATCGTAATAATACAATAAAATAATACTTGACAGTTATCTATACTGCCTATATCTTAATTAGAATTAATAAATTAATGCTTTGCCAAAACAAGATAAAGGTCTGTCTTGATAACTTTCAATTCACAGTTTGTTTGCAGTTGATTAATAATGAATTGCAACATAACCTTGAACACAGTAGTGTCTGTACAAACCAGAGAACAACATGTTAACTTAAATCAACAGACAACTTTATCATGCGCTAGATTAGGTACTGGTGCCATAAAGGTAGAGGACAAGCTGCAGATGGAGTGATCCATTATTCAGAGCAGGGCCTCTCCAGTATCAGGCTTTGACAACCATTTGTTAGATTAACTCTCACTTGTTTGTGTTTGGACAAAGGAGGTATCATGCTGAAAAACGTCTAGGCTGATTGGAAAGTGTTACATCTCAACCCATGTACATAAAGCTCCTCTTTGAGATTTAGTTAAAATGGTGGATGCTGCTTTGGTTCTACATTCATATTCAAAAAGGCTTAGACTACTCATTTGTAGTCGTAGTTTTGACAATGGGAGGATCTGCTGGCAAATGTCACGGGTCCAGCCTGCCATTAAAGTCAGGTTTCCCTTTCGTTGTTATACCAACAACGTAGCACACAATCACTGAAAGGGTCAAGAATGTAAGTGCAAAGGAGCAGGAAATTAAATTAAATTGAGGGTAGAATTGTGACCAGTGTCACTAATGACCACTCTAAACCACTTGTTTCAATCTTATGTTCTCTAAAGTGTGATTTTCTGGCCTGAAGAAGAGACGAGAAGAAAAACTAGCAAATACAAACCATGCTTGTTTTCTGTCTCTTAAGCAAGGACATAGATTATATCTATTCAATGGCTTACAACATTGATATTTACATTATTGTCCCCCTTTTGAGAATGGAACCATTAGCAGATGGGCTACAAAAATGTCATCCCAAGAAGAATAACAGCACCAGTCTGTAAGGGCAAAATGTATCATTATTATTTTGCGTGTTATGTAGTGTTTTGTGCTTTATGGAATTTGTTATTTTCCTGTGTTATAGTTTCATCTGACAAACACATTGGTATTTTGGTAGATCTGATTTCTGAACAACACTCTGCCCTGTGTCCTTCAAGGGGCGACAGGAGAACAGTCTGTCTTGTATTGATGCTTGAATGATGTTTGTTAGTGTAAGAGACAGATGCTTAGGCCAAGGTCCGACAGAATTATGTCTCCCTTGCCTAGTTGTTTTCATGCTATTATAAATATGTGACTGCCTCTGCACTTCTGGGTCAGACTCCTCATACACCGCTCGGTGTATGAGGAGTCCTTTCAGCTGAAATTCACTTCTCCAGAATTTCCACAACACAGTCGTTTCAGCAAATGCCCCAAAACGTTGACAACTGACAAAGCCCTCTAACAGATGTAGTAATTATGATGGGAGTGAAGGAGGAAGTGACAGTGTAATCATTATAGGGCGACAAAGTCTTTGTAGGAAGGAGGTTGAGGTGGATGGATGGGTCAACAAAACATTGGACTTTAACACGAGAAACCGCTGTTCGTTTCCTGTTTCCAACCACCAGTCAGTTGTTTTTGACTACCATGACTACGATTGTTCCTTAACCATGTGGTTATTATAGATAATTTATCCATTAATCGTTTAGTCTGTCAAATATCTGAAAATAGTGCAAAAATGCCTATTATAATTTCCTAGAGCCCAAGGTGACTTATTCACATTGCTTGGTTTATCTGACCATCAGTCCAAAATCCAAAGACATTCATTTTACTATCATATAAGATAAAGAAAAGCATCAAATACTCTAATAATATACTTATTTTAACCTAAACCATATCCCTAAACCTAACCATGTCATGTTTGTGCTAAACCTAACCTAACCTCACAAAGCTGATTTATTTCCCAACAGTGATTTGTAACGGTTTTGGAAGGCACAGACAAATGATGTTGTCCTGCCGATAGGGGCGTCACATCAGAAAACGCTTCTATGTGTTGTTCTGGAGGCCATGGACAAACAACGTATTTTGTCATTTAATTTGGAGGAAATGGTACCAACCAAACACTTCTACTCTTTAGTGGAGTTGCAAAACATGCGTAGTAAAGTCAGTACAATTTATTTAACCTTGCATTAGTAAATTGCACTTAAGCAAACTGTTTGGAATTGTCCCAATTTTCATATCAACACTTTAAGAATGTGTGATGACAAAGCAGAGAATTGTATCCTTACCATTACTCATAAGATTGATCAGTGCTGTGATGACATCCTTAAGATGATGAATAACAACAGTTGAGAATTGTCTTGCACGTTGCTTTGCCCGGTCTCCTGGGTGAAAGTCACGTCACGTCGTATTAGAGGTTAGGAACAAACGACCTATGAGGTCGTATGGGTTGAAGGACTTGATACTCCTGATAGTGTGAGCAGTGTGAGCTAGCAGACAAAATACAGGGCACTGCAGGGATAATCCAGTTCATCACACACAGAGATTGTGTTTTCACTGTGTTGTAATCCAATTTTAAATCCTGCCACCAAATGGAAGTAAATCTCTTCCAACATTCATAGTGTCAAGTGCAACCCTTGAAATACACTGAAAAAAGGGGTTAGGGTTAAAGTTTGCCCTTTTATGTATGCCAAGGCTATTTTTAGGACATTTTGCAAACTAAAAGTGGACTTAGATGTGAATGGTAGCAGGATATTAAAAGTTTTAAGTATTGCATATGTGTGTCTGTATGTATTAGTGTGCTCATGAATTCTTACACTTGGGTGTTTTGGCCTGATTTAGCATATTTGTGATTGTGAATGTTTTTACAGCCAGACAATGAATTACGACCCCAACAATAGAGCAAAAGTTTATTTATCCAACACATTTCATTCCAATGGTAATATGCCGTGCTTCACAGAAAAGCGAAGATAATTAAAAGTATATAAACATGCATACATGGTGCACAACAATGAAAACAATTAAATGCAATTGAACGCACAACCACAATGACACAATATACAGTATATTAGAATAGCTGTTGTTGTGTCAATCTAAGCTTGCAGGCAGCCAATAAAAAATAACAACCAATACCAAATCAAGAAATCACAGTACTATGCCACTTTTCAGAAAACACTGAAAACAGAATTGACTGTGCTAATATTCCCCTTTGACCAAATTAGAATTCTGTGGCTTCAGTAATGGCGGTGAATGGTAAACCCAAATCAAAGCTTCAAAGGTCCCAGATGCTACGTCCATATTTATCTAGAGTCTGTGGTGGGAATAGATTCATATAGAACGACTATTATCCATCTGTCCATTATTGCACTCATTCACTTATCCATCCATTCCTGAGGCCAGATGTCCTTTCCATGGCAACGTCCTCCAGTTCCTTTAGAGCCCAATCTCTGTAGGAATAACGTTCACTTGGACGATTCTGCAGTTTACGACTTACGTCCAGTGCCAACTCTCAGTGCCAATGTGGGAAGTAGAGTGACATTTATAAAACACAGCCAAAAGTAAGGTTGGGGTGGTGGATGGGTGCATAATTAATATGCATGATTGGGCATTGAAACCGGGTTTTGCAGCACTGGTGTTGGCTTGTCTTTTGATATGTAACCACAAAGATGATCTTATCCTAACCAAGTAACCTATATTTTAAGGATAGGTTTAGATTTTTAGTCACAGTGTGGCTCTAGATGGTCTAGATTGGTTGGTCGGTTCACCACTTTGGTCCCGACTGAATTACCACAGGTCCACAACAAATTTTGGATGGATTCCCAGGAAATTCATGGTTTCCAGACAATGTATCCTGATAACTTTGGTGATCCCCTTTTCCTCTTGCGTCACCATGAGGTTGACATATTTGGTTCAGAGTGAAATGTCTCGACAACTATTGGATGGGTTGCCATGAAATTTGGTACAAACATTCATGTTCCCCAAAGGATGAATTGTAATACCTTTTAGCGCCGCCAACAGGTTGCATTTTCTCAATCTCAGCTGAACTTTGTGTTTATGATGATTGCAAATGTTAGCATGATAACATGTTAAACTAAGCTGATGACCATGATAAACATTATACCTGTTAACATTGTCAGTGTTAGCATGCTGAGGTTAGCATTCAGCTGTGTCTTAGTGCAGACTCATAGAGCTGCTAGTGTGGCCGTCCAATAATAGCTGTGGAGTGATTTCTTCTTAGCGTGACTGCACTGTTGAAGATGAGTTAGCCCAATCAAGAGGGTATCTTTCTCTTGGCAATTGTGCATTTTTTAATTGCAAGTGATGTGTCCCCCTAGATGCGACTACGGTATGAGGACATATACCTGTGCCATGGCTCAGCAAGAAAACACTGTCTGTGGAAACACAAAGAAGGAATTTTGTACTAAGAAGACTTTGTAAGATACAAGCCTGATTTGGCTAATTCAGGCTGCTGAAGCCTCATATTAGCTTTAGCTGAATTTAAGAATTTTTTTTTTTTCACAGAACCAGGACTATGAATTTTGTGGTCACGCTAGGAAGGGAGTATGGACAGAATGAATGATTACTGCGATCAATAACTGTCAACGTTCATATGGCATGTGAGTATTGTATAAACATAGACGTGAAAGAAATCCAAACCTATTCTAACCATGACTATGATTGTTACCTAACCTTACAGTTTTAGTTTCCTAAATTTAACCTTAACCATACTGTATACTTTCTATGTGCAGATACTGTAGGAATAATGAATAGACACATTTTAACAGTGAACATAATTATTGATCATAATCTGGGGTTTTGCAGAAACATTGTCTAACGTTTGCCCGCCTGTCCTGAACCTGTCCTCTGAAGATCTGTATTGTATTCTTGCAATCTGACAAGCTGCGGGGAATCTGGCCATTTGTGTCCCTCATTAATTGGTATCCTTCAGAGTTGTCACAGCAACTGAAACAGCCAACATTTTCACTCCAAATTAGCCACAACCCTGTAAATTCTGCACATATGCAATGGCCACTTTAAAGGGGGACAGAAACCAACACGATGAAATGCAGAGTTTACTAATAAGCATGTGTGACCTTTCTTTCGATTGGGCTGTCAGCGGATGGAACTTATTTAGTTGAGCTGCTTTGTTCTATAGAAGAAACTCTTCCTGGAAATTGAACTGAAAATGAAACAGACAACGAACGACACCAGCATGTAATCAAATAGCATTCCTGTATCAAGACTCAGATATTTTATACACTCCCACATAGTGAAATGTCCAATCCTCCTAGTACAGGCATGCACACACAGACATCGATAATGGTTTCAGAGAAATCTTTATCGTGCTGCAGTAGCATTTGCACTTAAAATAAACCTTTATTCTCTACCACCTCCTTCACTTCTGCAATTGAAAACCATCAAATGTAAATGTCACACTTCTGGACATTCATTGCTAGAAGATTGTGTCACTCTCACAGCTGATGATTTCCTGCTTATTTGTCTGCTAGATTACTGACAGAAATATGTGACTAGTTGGAGGCTATAGTCAGCATACATTTGCTCAGAACATATTTTTAATATTTCCTGATTGACCAGTTGATTAATTGGCTCATTATTTTAGCAGTAATCAATGTTAATATCGTATTAAGAGCTGAAACAATTAGCCAATTAATCAATTAGTCAACTATTTTGATAACTGGTTTATCTTACAGTCATTTTTCAAGCAAAAATGCAAAACATTTGCTGATCCCATCTTCTCAGATGTGAGTATTTGATGCTTTTCTTTATCTTATATGATAGTAAACTGAATATCTTTGGGTTTTGGCCTGATGGTCTGATAAAACAAGTCACCTGGGGCATGCATTGATTGATAGATGACTAATGACTTAATCGATAATCAAATTGTTGACTAATCGATTAATTGGCTTATTATTTCAGAACTAATCAATATTATTACCAGCCAAAGAAGAGCTTGGCCACACTGAATCCAATCATGAGAAACCTAAGGAGTGATTATATTGTAATAGTATTCATTATATTTTAATATTTCTCCTATTTCAGTGACATGACAGATATAACAATTTATAAATTAGAGTACTTAATACCCGAGTCGCGTCCCTTCACCAAATCTGTAATTTCCTATCTACCTAATGCAAGGTGGACTAATCTCACCTTCCCAAAGGGAGGGGGAGGAGGAGGAGGAGGAGGCTTCAGTGCAGTGATGATGAAGTCAATAAATAAGGAAAGCAGAGGCGACTTAAGGCAGGGGATGTTCCGCATTTCACATCTCAGCGTCCCAACATGTGTTTGTGTGTACAGTTAGTGCTTTACAGTGGTGGTCCTGTAGAGAGCGGTAGATAGTTTTAATAAGTGCTTACACAGCCGAGCGCTCCCCTTACTGTACTGTACATGAGCGGAGGGAGGAGCGAGCGTGTAGTAACGTTATTTCTTTTTCGGTCCTTTCCCTCCCGTCGTTGCAGACCGTCCAAACGCTACTGGAAGGCAGCAAAACGGGGGAACAAACGACTCATTTCCACGCAAAAGCTCCGTGGGACGGCCGTCGGGGGGCTGTGAGAGGAGGGAGGTAATTTGACAGTACGAGGCGCAGCGGCTTAGCGGAGGACTGGGCTCGGAGTGAGGGCGACGTGTAGCCTCAGCGCTGCCGCTACACTTGCAGAAACCGGAGGAGCCCCGCTGACTTTCTCCCGCTTCATTTCCGCCTAATGCACTAGTATCCAACCGCCACCGATGTCCAGACCGCGTGGGGGTAACCGACGGTAAGTGTCGTTATCAGGCTTGCACCCGGTCGACGTTCGCAGCGTGGTGTGCATGCAGTTGTTTGACGCTGCTAGCTTCAGTAGCCTGGGCTGGTTTGACAGATCAGATCAGCAGCCAAGGTACACACGGTGTACTGTACAGTAGGCAGGGTCTAACCTTGTTGGTCTGCAGCCATTCCGCCACTATTGTTGACGTTTGCCTCTGGTTAGTGGTTCTTGATGTCAGTTAAACGGTAACACTGCCGGATAGAACGGTATAGCGGTATTGGTGCCTTTTTTTTTTTTTAGTGTATCATGCTTGTACTATGTGCTGCACACAGGTAGGCCCGAACTTGGATTTATGCAGGCTGCTGCACTCTGGCGCGCGCTTGGTCCAATCACGCATGCACGCGTGCACACGTGCACACACACAGAGGCAGATAGACTGATCGATAAAGCTCATTAGCTATAATACACCCATACTGTAATACTCCAGTAGGGAGCCTTTCAATTCAGTCACTTGACCCTAATTTGTTTTTTCCTCTTTTCCTCCTTGAGGTGTTGTAGAAGTGAGTTTTCAATGCATGCTGACATTCTCATTTTAATAGTATTAGCAATATTCTAGTGTTTAATTATAATGGTACTATTGATCCAAATGAAGTACTATAACTAAGGTAAGACTGTGATGAACGGGAAACCCACCCACCCCAAGTCAACCTGCATAAATCTTTCTAAACCAAATGTAGTGTGTAAAGATTGGGTCATTAACGTTCATATAATTCATGCATCTGTGGTAATATAGTTTATCATTGTGTATAATGGTCCCTGTGATGTGCACAGGCTGGCATTTAGAGTTAATTAGTCCATTTTTTTTATTTTTTTGCTTCATGGTTTTATAACTGCCTGTATTATGACAAATGTCCAGTGCAGCCCAGATGATCACTGTCAGATCTTGTCAGTTGATACATATCAGAATTTGCCAGTATCAGAACAGACTCTCCAATGAGGCACAATGTGAATTGAATTAAAATAGTCAGGGTCGGGTATTAAATTACCACAGACGCCCTGACTCAGTTGTACAAGAAACGGATGTGTTTTAGATAAACATGCCCACAAAATACAGTACAAGTCAATACAATAAGGGGTACCTCATTGCCCAGGAAGTTGCCTTGACACAAATGCACTTATAATAAAATAATTAAAATACTTAATGTTGCCAAGAAACACTTTAGTAACACAGCCTGATGTCCCATAGTCCTGACTGACACTGACACTGACACTTAGTCATTCACTTAGACCATGTGGAAAATCCCCAGTGAAAATAATCTCAGTGCATGATTGAGCACGGCAGATCATGAATATAATGGTGACAGTTTGTTTAGTGTGTTTGCAGCTGTTTGTGTGTGAAGGCCTTCATCACCACATTACAGCGCTGTAATAATTATATCACTCAATGTAACCACTCTGCTCAGAGCCTTTTCAGGGTCTCGATTCTCAGTCGCATTCATTTTCACAGTAGTATCTTACACTCTTGCTGATAGAAAGTGACAGTCTAAAAGCTGTATGCTCTTGCAGTTGAATCCATCAAGCTGGCAACAGAAGCTTTTCCTCTGGCACACTGAAGCTGATTTTAAAAGGCAGAGTGTATGGATTTTTGCCATCAACAGGGTAGCCAATTTTTGAATCGTTTTGACTCTTGGATGTCTAATTAATTAGATTTTATATGTTTTTGCAAACTTTTAAAGGTTGTAGTCACTCATTTTACAGTACAGGAAATCAGGAACAAGACATCTTTCTTACAGCCTTCCTCAATGTGACATCTTATAGAAATGAAACTAGAACCAACAGATGATGTTATGTTGTTTTTTAAGTTTGGGTGAACATTAAGAAGCTTTTTTTTTAGGATATAGGACTATTTATTCCTCCATAAGTACTCAAGTTCAAAGGCATGTGGAAGATTGCATACACCATTATTAATAAATAATGTTTCTGTCATTATTAAGTAAATGTATGTGGTGCTAAACCACTGCAGAGTCTTAGGATGTTATACAAAAACGGGCTTAAACAAAGCAAATTTATGTCAGATCAGCTGGTATGGCCCCAGATGCCCACTCTTCATTAATCATTTACCATCAGTTTAAATCGCAGTGTTCTCTCCCTGGGTTGATTATTAGCCCTGGACAAATCCACCATTCAAGTATGAACATTTTCTCTAAGGATCCGATTTTAAATAGGCTTCAAGTGTGGGCTGTGAAGAGGGCCAAAACGTGTAATCAAAGGCACTCAGATAAGTCTACCATTAGAAACAAATAGACAAACTCATTAGAAAGTCATAGAAACATTTAGGTTTCCTCACACACTGGCACTTTATTTTTGCTTTATTGTAAATAGTTTTGCCATGCATAGAAGGAAAGCAAATAGGAAACACTGGCTCCAACAGAGAGCTGTAACAGTGTTGTACATGAGAGAACACACAGAAGGTGGATGGATGTAGCCCCATGTGACCTGGTCTATATTTCTTCTCTTCCTGTTGGCTGGGGCTCCTTTAGGGGCGCTAGAAGTGACCTTCTTCAGTCTCTCTCTGCAGCAAGCACCCCAGTGGGACTCTCTTTTTGTGACCCTGTTTCTGTCTGTCTTTCTTCCTGGCCTCCTCGCTCCTTCGCCCCCCCCCCCCCCCCCCCGTCTACTCCCATCCCCTCCTATTCCCCACGGTGGTGAAGCAGTGCTTAATGCTTAGAAACATAGAGCGCTCACTTATATAACCATGGCTGTGCAGCTGATGTCCTGGTCTGTATCTGCTGTATAATGATGTCAGAGCTGTCTAGAGAGGCAGAGGGCATGCTGGGTAGGCCAATATGCCAAGAGCTATTCCTGAACTGAGCTTGGTGAGTGGGGTGATCCTAGGGTTTGCCTCCCATTCTCCCATCTCATTCATTTTTTGTCACTCAGGATGATTCTGGAAGTTAAATGGAGGATGATGGAGATACAGTTGATTAGATGTTTGTTTTATTTGTCACTTTTAATGAAACGTGCGAAAAATGCATCTCAGTAGAAGGAATGTCCTCGACATGGCAGTAACTGTCCTGAGGGAGCAGCTACATCGTTTGCCCATATGTCAAGCTGAATATCTCATTACTATCCTGATGTAGATTTTTCAGACATTTTCAGACATAGTTATTGGACCTCAGAGGAAGTTATCACTACAGGTCAACAAAGGTGACACGTGTAGCTGAGAAGTTAGCATCACATGTGACTTGTTTAATGTTGCCTTTTCATCCAGAAAGGCACATCCTAGACTACAATAGCAGGACATGCCTGTTATCCTCTTGCCATTGTTTCTGTTTGACCTCATCCTATAGAAGATGGGCCCAAGTTGCTTTGTTTTTCCCTATGACTAATTAGATTATAGCACCCATATGCAATAGACATGTAGGTTGGTTCATAGGATCTATTCAGCCTGGACGGATGCAGCCAACCACAAAATGTCATCTTATAATCACGGGTTTCTGCACTAGAACTGGGCTAATAGATTTTGTGGCAGTGTACAGTATAACATAATGTATTTAGACTCATATTGTCAACAAAGCCATCTTTATCAAAGAGCACTTGTAATGAAATGTTTGATTCAGTTTATTTTCATTTGAGCGAATAAAACTTTATGCATGAAGAGAATGCTCAGATGACAAGCAAACATTAGGCGTCTTGGTCTGTAGCCTATACATCATTATGCATACTTAAAAATACAGTCCAAGCACAAATGAAATGATGACCTGCTGATTTGGGTGAGCTAGTCATTGCCTCAGAGACATCTACTTCTCACAAACCACCTCTTGTCCCAAAATAACAGCAGCTTGTTACTTCAGCTGCTTTCAGTGCTAATTCTTCAGCCGACACTTTAACGGACATCTTCTTCCAGTTTATACGCTTCAACTGACGCCAATTTCTTTCAGGACTTCCACTGACACTTCCAGCTTAATCTGTCACCTTCAACTGATATGTCAGCTTGAGCTAGACCGATAAATTGGCCTGGCCGATATATCGACTCATATTATGTTTTAGCAGATAAATTGTTATCAGTGGCTGTCAGCTGATAAGTTACAACAAATTGCAGTACAGAAATGCCAAACTAGGTCTGAGGTTATTTAGAAACAGTGTCACCATTACATAGTTTATTCACCAGAGAGCACTTGCTGTTGATATCTACACTGTAAAATGTCCCACTTTTTTCATTAGGGGTGGGTGCGATACAGTAATTGTTCTGTAAATTCAATTAAGAAATGGTTTAAAATAACCATACCGTACTTCATGCACTATATTTACGCTTTCACTCTTTCGTCAGTCTCTTCTCCTGCAGCAGTTGACAAACCAGCTTAGAGGTGTATTACCGCCACCAACTGTCGCTCTCACGTCACGGGAGGAGGTGGTCAGGAATCCTGCTTCCCAAATCACGTTACCTTGTGAGGCATCTGGATTCCCAAATCACGTGAGAATCCAGCCCTGATTTGCTACATAGCCTGCCCTGAATAGAGAGCAGAAGCACTAAGGGATAGCTCCCACGGTGGAAACGGTAGTGCTAAATCTCTACTGGTGGACACATTTCTACCATCGCATGGTATATACAGTCATATCATATCGATATTGTTATCAGTTTATTTTAACTCCCAAATGACAGCATTGGCCTCAATAATCCAGTATTGGTTGGGCTATAATGTCAACTCATTTCGGCCTACTTTTTGTATCAGAGTGAGTCTTGATTCGCCAAATACTATAGTATAGTATAGATAGCCTGAATAATCTGTCACAGTTTCTATTCTGTCACCAAAATATAGAGTCAAAATCATTGCTTTGCCCTTGTAATTATATAGTGTGTGGCATGTGACATTGTAATAAGGTTACAATAACAGGTTAAAGGTCATATTGCCCTCAGAATAAGTGGTTTAAATTCTGGTAAAATGATCAGTATTAGGGCTGTAGCTTATGACCATTTTCATTTTTGATCATTTACTGCTTGATTTATAAAATGTCAGAAAATAGTAAAAAAAAAATGCCCATCACATGTTCCCAGACAACAAATCAAAAATAAAATGTTGTTAAATAATATCTGTCAATTAATCGACTCATCATTTCAGCTCTAATTCAAAGCAGGGGTTGTAATCACATGCAATAATTGACGTAAAGTTATTAGATTCTTTAAAAAGTAGGCCAAGTCAGCTGATATATATATGTATGTATGTGTGTGTGTGTATATATATATATGTATGTGTGTATATATATATGTATGTGTATATATATATATGTATGTATATATGTATGTATATATGTATGTATATGTATATATATGTATATGTATATGTATGTGTGTATATGTATATGTATATGTGTGTATATATGTATATATGTATATATATGTATATGTATATATGTGTATATGTATATATATATGTGTGTGTGTATATGTATATATATGTGTGTGTGTGTGTATATGTGTATATATATGTGTGTGTATATGTGTATATATGTGTGTGTGTGTATA
>LKNJ01005852.1:0-20777 GCA_002120245.1 Maccullochella peelii
TTATCTTCACCTGGGTCTCTCTATCACCTGTCCCTTGTTGCTAATCAGTCCTCACTGGGTATTTAGTCTTGTTCCTTTGTCCTGGGTGGTTGCAAGTTTGTCTTTGCTCTGTCATAGTCTAACATGCCAGTATCTCTTGTTCTATCCTGCCTCATGTCTGCCTCCTTTGGAGTTTGTTGGTCACTCAAATTGATCTTGTGGATTATCGGGTTTGCCTCCTGTTCCGGATTCGGGCCGACCTGTACCTGTACTTATTGTGTTGGTGTTTGCTATTGACCAAGTAAAGAACTTACCATTACCTGCTCTCGAGTCTCCTGCGTGTTCCGTGTATTTGGGTCCATCTCAGTACCTGGGTTTTTACACTGATGAGTTACCACTACATCTAAGATGTGAAAAGTTGTCTTTGCCATATTGGGTTCAGTTAAAGGGCTCAGGAGAGGAACAACCTGCAACGAAAGTGTTGTGTGATTGTTGGGAATATTCACAACTCAAAGGTAATTGATTTGGTTGGAAGATTAGTGCATGGGCCAGGTATCCTATGGGATAATGTTCCTCCATGGATGCTCCCAGTACCTAAGGTGGACTTGCAGCTCGTGGAGCAGAAGAAAGAATGCATTGAAAGGAATGTGGACAACATTGGATATGTGGTTCAAGATTATGTGCAGAGAAATTACTAAAGCTATTTGACAATATTTACTGATGGATCTAAAGACCTAGGGAGTGGACATGTAGGAACAGGAGTGTAGACACCTGAGTTTGATGTAGTAATATGCAAAAGACTTAATGAGAGGTTGTCTGTATTTACAGCAGAGATAGTCGCTATAATTTTAGGACTACAATGGATAGAAGAGGTCAGGCCTGAGAGACTTGTAATTTGTTTAGACTGCAGCTCTTAATAGTTTGCGTTCAAAAGTAACAATAAGAGATGATCTACTGATGGAAATATATGTGATAATGTTGAGAATACAAAGAGCTAGAATAAAAGTACATTTCTGTTAGGTTCCGATGCATGTTGGCGTGGAGGGTAATGAGAAAGCAGATAAGATTGCAAAAAGTGCGTTGAAATTAACTGATGATGAAATACTGAAAGTTCCCTTTGGAAAAGGTGAGGCCAAATCATTAATAAAACAGGCAGTGAAGCATTCGTGGCAGAAGGATTGGGTGACGGATATCAAAGGGAGACACTACTACAGCATACAGAAAACGATTAAGGGGAAGGTTTTCAAAGGCAGGTGCAGAAGAGAGGAAGTGGTCTTTTCAAGGTTAAGACTTGTTTAAAATCAACAGTATTTAATGGCAAAATGTGTCAGATAAATGTGATGTGTGTAATGTTCCCGAAAATGTTGAGCATGTTATGAGGTGTAGTAAATATGATTCAGAGAGGATCATCTTACGTGGTAAGATATGAGTTAGGACGGGGATGGAATTTAGAGGGGATTTTAGGGTTGGTTGAGGACATTTGGGAATGTTGCAAGGCTCTATTTATATTCCTTAAAGATACAGGATTAGATTGTAAGATAGTTGTTTTTTTTCCTCTTCCTCTGATGTAATCTGAATATGTAAAGCCCTGATATTACACACTCCGGTACAGTAGGTGGCGGTATGCACCTATTTACATTGGCTTGCGATCCGCCAGTAAATTCAGAGAAGGAGCAAGGAGGACACACCCCTGAGGTTTTTCACCCAGAGGCTGGCAAGAAGAGTATCAGCCCAGGAAAAACTAACCTGATCTTACTTACTAGTGGGGGACCAGAGGAGTCCAAATGAAGGTAAATACAAAGACTCACCGCTCCCTCTGCTCTGCTCCACAGGACAGTGGGACAACCCCACATTGAAAAAGGCCACAGAGACAAAGACCCCGGACGGGAAAAATTCTTAGTTAAAATTTGACACCCCTCCCCTCTTGCCTGAATTCTTTATTAAAATACACTTTATGTTTATGTCAACTGTCTCCGAGTGTCCTATTTTATTGTGAATCTTGCCTCTAAATCCCCTGGATTGCCACACCTGATATTCTGATGTGAACATTTTGATGTGTTAGCTATCATTAGCTGGTCACTCAACAGGACACTTGCCCAGTCCATTAGTTCTCACACCACAACCCAATTTCTCTTCTATGGCCGTTATTTCTTCTAATCCTGGTCTGTTCCTGGTCTAACAGGCTCATAATTATAAGGCTGTGGTCTGTCACGTGCATGAATATACATTTTCAAACTCTTCAGTGTCAAAACCAGCGTTGGGATCCATACTTCTTAATGAAATACTACTGCTAACTTGGCCACTCCCTTTTGTTATGTCACATCCAATGTGTCTTTTTGATGCAGATGTAGTTTCCTACACATTATTTCACTGGTCTCCAGTGCAGTGCGCTGAGCTCTCAGGGCCACCCACTAAAGAGAAGCCTACAGAAATAAAAATTGTTCTTGTCATTCTGATATGGCAGGAAAACACCACATTGTATCTAGCAGTTTCATTACAGATTTAGCACAGCTTTATAATTCAAGACAACATTTTAGTTCATCCTGAAGGAAACCGCAGTGAGGTGGGCATTTCTGCATTTCAGGAAACACAAGCTAGACACATGAGAACACATGATAGGTGGTGGAAAGGGATGGTTTCCCCCATGTTAGCAAAAATTATTACATGTTTTGTCAGGTGAATTCCTAACTTGTTAAAAGCTGTGTGTAAACCTAAACAGATTGTTGTTATTCATTTCTTCATTTCAACAAGTCACAAAAATTAAAAACCAACAATCAAATTCTTTTTTCTTTTCTTCAGTGATTTCAATGTGTGATAAAATGATTTAGAAAACAAAACATCTGAACAAAGTGAGGCCGTGCCCTATGGACACCAGACTAGACTTTTATCCTTGTTTGGCTTCTCGATAAATAATGGAACATTTCTGCTCTCACACAAAAGCATTGAATATTAAATGAACAAAAACCTGTTAAATGGGACTCTGTGCTGCACATTTGATAAGCGTGCCTACAGCAGCTAGAGCACACTGTTACTGCAGAGCGAGAAAGCAGTACATAAACTAAACCCGACAGCCAACATCAGAACTCACTGCGCCTAATTCAGCCACGCACGCCAAAGTGCTGGGGCAGCTGCCAATTTGCTTTATAACCTCCTCAAAAGTGGCAACCAGGATTTAGTTCTAAAACATATTATTGATAATTCAGTCATCCACTCATTCAGAAACCTTCTATCTTGAAAAATACATTAATTTGCCATACCAAACTTTTGTTACTATGGGGAGCTGGAGCACTTCCTACTATGTGTGGAAGTTCTTTCAAAGTTGCATTACATTTATTTGGTCGATGCTTTTTTCCAAAACAACTTACAAAAAGTGCATTCAAACTCCATAGAAACATGAAATAGATGTCTTAACAAATTCCAAGTGCATCTCTTCCAACTTCCAAACAACTAAGAGCATGCTACAGTACAAGAGTATAGATGGGCTGTGATTCTGCTGTTCTGACTTCAGTGGGGAGTTCAGAGAAGGGACCAGAGAAGAGCCTCGACCAAGATGTGCAACCATACGATGCATGGAGGGATGCCAAATCCATATGTGACTTTCTTTTACGCCACATATATGCGACTATGAACTGTCCTCCCAAGAAAATACGACAGCATCAGGAGTTTGGGCATCAGGAGTGCCCCAAAACAACATATGTTTATGTTCAAGTGACAAAGTCCTGTAGTGGCCTTAGTAATTATGACTGGAGAAAAAGGGGAAGTCAGGTGATGTTAATATAGAGTGACAAAGTCCATATATGGAGGAGCCTGTTCTGGATGGATGGGACAACAAAACATCAGACTTTAACATGGGAGACTGCTGACAGCTCAATCATTCCATAACCTTAACCACATGTTTATTAGTGTCACCATGATGATGAAGCTCCCTTAATCTTAACAAAGTAACCTCACAAGGTAGTTTGAATGGTCAAATTTCCATACGTCTTGAATGCTAAACAATAAGGTGATCTTATATAACAATGAAACTCAAGGTCTTTATTAGAGGCAACTCTAACCTAACCAAACCTTACATAAAGTTTTGGGAATTTTCTCTATTAGCTGGTGCTACCTTTCCAGAGCCTTTGTCACTATGACTACTATGACTTTTTGCCCACTCAGTCTGGCGTTCCAGTAACTTGTGTACATAAAATTGGCCATAGAGATCCTGTCTGCTTGCCATGTGGCTGGAATGCAGGGAACAGAGCCAAACAATGCAGGTCATGGTATCTGGGCTGGGGATGTGTTGTTGAATCAATTCCATAACCAATACTTTGAGCACCAATAATGAGCTTCTGCAGGCACAAGGGAGAGCCGCAAATGAGAGAGAGAGAGATAGTAAGAATGAGAGTCTGCTTCTTTTAAAAGGCTGACAGCACAAAAGTTTTGGACTTCAAACTAAGACAAATGGGTCATCAAAACTCCTGCAATCATAAAACCTAACTTAAATAGTTTAACACACACAAACACACACACAAAGACACTACACTGATTGCTGTCGTGTGCACTTGAAGTTCTTTAATCAGGGGCAAAGTTGTTTTGACTTGCCAAATGAAAAAAATTACCTAATTGTGAACAGTTTTACAACTAACCTGTTTAGCACAATTCAAAAGAACTCTTTAAAATTTTTATAAACACTCACCATTATTACTGATGTCTTTTCTTCAATACACCTTACCTACAAATATGAGAAATATATTATTCACTCCCCTGCGTAGTCAGTATCAGTTCAGCGTACCTGCTGAGCAGCTGCCCCACTAAACAACTATATCTGCCTAAATTAGTCTCATAATTTATTTGTAAGACTCACATTTTAATGCCTTTGTTCATCATCTGTGATGTCAAAATGTCAGATTTCCACACAGTCGGAGAATCAAGTCGGAGTGTATGTCCTACTCATAGTCAGTTATAAAATCCTCTCTCCTGATTGGCAGCTGACAGCTTTGTCAGCAAAGGCCCAGTCACCTTTTGGGTTGGCTTGGGCCGTGAAGTATACAGCCGTTGGATCCTCGAAATTCGGGAAATGAAGGCCACATTTCTTGGCCACATTTGAAGGAGTCTTCGAAATGAGACAGCCTTGTCATCGTTGTGATGCATTCGGTCTTCAAATGCAGCCTTCGAAGGATGCAGCCCCTGAATTGAGACACAACGTAAGAGTACCAAATAAGCTAGCAGTGCACAAACTCCAGCTACAAGTTCTACCACGAATACAACAGGGAAGCCAGCAGTGATTGTGGCTTACAGCCCTCCAACAATGACAAAAACTTCAACAGCACCTTTAGAAACCACAAATACTGCGCTAATTTCTATGGATCAACTGTGCAGAATTTGAAAAGCAGAGGACCTCACTTAGGGTCTCTTTCCTGATTCAAGAATCCACTAAAGCACTACAAGCCTCACTGGACTCACCTTACCTCTGTGGGGTCTGTAGCCGGTGATAACTTTGAACATTTAATGGTAGTGGAGTCCACCATCACAACTCTCCAAACCCAAAACCGGTCCAGCTCGACGACGAGCACCGATCACGGAGAGCCAATCTCCATATATTGAACATTCCTGAAGGCAGTGATGACGTTAAAGACTCCTGAACTGGAGAGAGCCCACTGGAACCCAACCTTCAGATCTGGTCAAGGAAATTCCCCCGCACGTTCCTGGTTTGTTTTTCCAGATTTCAGCAGAAGGAGGTTGCGTTGCGCTGGGCCAGGAGCCACGAGGTGAAGTACCAAAGAGCCATTATAAGGATCTACCAAGACCTCAGCGCAGCGCTCGCTAAAAAGCGGGCTTCACGGGGACACGGTTATGTGAAGGCACACCCCTAGATTTCTGCAACTTTCTCTATCTGTTTTAATGTATCCCAATTTATCTTCCTAAATCTTTCTTTAATTTTTTTCATTTTCATTTAATTTCTATGGAACAATAAGAGCCCTAGAGTACATAAAGAACTACTACAGAGGCCTAAATTACAGGGTGGCTTAGCTCTTCCAAATTGTTGCTATTATTGGGCTGCAAATGTTCAAAATAATTATCTACTGGGTTCATACTCCAGATACAGACTGGTGACACTTTGCATTTCTAAATTTAAGGACACTTAGCTTTGATGACTTATCACACAAATCCGGTCGTCTATGTGGTTGAGTGACCTGATGCAATTCATAGTTAGAGAAAATAAAATGCTCACTTGCGGGTCCAGGGAAAAATTTCTCTCCATCTGGGGTCCGGTTTTGACATATTTAGGTAAACTTAAAATTTCATCCAGCAGCAAAAAAACATAATCAGAAATCAGCATAAACATCACCCTACAAGTAGGCCTACATACTCATGATGGGCAAGTTATTTCCTTTCCCCTGCGTTGAGAAGGGTAATGGCTGTGGGGATGAATGAACGTTTGTATCTGTTTGTCTTGATTGAGGGGAACCTGAAGCGGGTGCCAGAGGGTAGGGATTAAAACTCCATAAGAAGAGGGATCCGAGTTGAGTTGATATGCATGAATGTGTATGAAGCGTTTTGGTTGCATTTGTGCATTTTGGATGTGAGATTAACTGTTGTGCTGAGCTGCATGTTGCTAATGAGAACTGTGTGAAGAAATCTGAAAAGGTGAACTCCTATAGAGAAATGTGACTTAGCAATTGTGAAAAACTATAATAAGTATTACTGGCTGCTTCAATCATATCGCACTATGCTGGAGCTGCTGAGAGCAATTAAAAGTCAGGAAAATAAGCAGGAGGAAACTGCGTGAAACAGAAAGGTAATGTCACGTGAAAACATAACGGTATAATAAATAATCAGGTTAATGCATTGCTGCTCTTTTGTCTTGTGCTGGGCGAAAAGCTTTGGCAAAGTAACTTTATAATGAAGCTTTAAATTAGCATCTGTCTCTCTCACTCACTGTTTGGACCTGGTTTTAGTCTCTCTTCCTCTCTGTGTCCTATAAAACAGTGCCGCAGAGTTTATACCTGCTTTACATTTCAGACACAATTTCCTCTGCAGCAGCAGCTATTTGTATTTGTATTTATTTCCATTCACTCCCCCCATTTGCACCTCAGGACCACCTTAAAATACATAGTGCATGAAACCAAACAGGCAATTTTCACCTGTGCTGCTTTTCTTCCATTTTACCAGTACAAAATCTCAGTGCAGTCCTTTAGTAAATGTCTACAGGTTCTACAATATTCTAGTGTTACAAGAGTAGACACATAAATGTGGCAGCATTCAGTGATACTAGAAGCTTCACTGTAGCCAGAAGTAAGAGAACTCCATGAGGGGGGATAACGTCTCTTCTCAGCAGGCTGGGACACTGAATGATCAGTGGAGAGGAGAGTCAGGCCCATTCAGTGAGGGGGCCTTCAGTAATGAGAATAGTGGATGATTCATGTGTTTTTCTGTTGGCCAAACCTGATTATTTCGCCACAAATGCATCACCACATCCTGAAAATGATTTGACACGGATTGAATTAGCTTTGCGTCATTACATACAGTGCTATATTTTTAGTCAGGACATCAGATAAATCTTGCTAATGAGAAAATACCAACACAAGTCTGTTCCAGTCACAAAGAAAGATGACGAGTATCAGTGATAATTATTACCAGCAAAGGACAGCATTTTAACTGTTTGTATCGCCTGAAATGTCACAGCGTTACTAACTCAACAGTTGAACTCAGTATTAATTCTGCCCCAGCTGCTCCCTAGTCACGCACATCTGATCTCCTCTGCCTCCTCGTTTGTTATGAAATAATATTTAATTTAGGAAATGCTTTCATAAAACCAGGGCTTTTGAGGGAAAACTTGAGAGGAATGATAATGAGGCAGGGAGGATTTTGGTCTCAAAGCTAACTATTAACCATAATCATCCTGTGTCAGCAGTTTCCAGCCCTTATCTTTGACTAGTTTTTCTGGAACAACACGCAAGTAGCAAGTAATTAACTCTATCTGGAGGTTATCCACAGAGGAGGAGTCACTAGGAAAAACAGTAGCAAAAAACTTTGTAAGGTCGCTTTTGTTGGACCGTGTTACATGAACCTTTTGCTGAACTGCAAACATCAACAAAAGTTGACCTAGTTGGCCTACGCATAGACTTCTACATCTGGCATGGGGTCTCTTCCTATAGCTGTATACTAAGCTTTATGTAACAATGTTCCTTTTTTGTTTAAAGCATGTTTGTTCAACACAGCCATCAGACACGATAAGCTTACCCATGAGATGAAAATCGTTAAATGTCTAAAATGGTCTATGCAGTCATTTTGATCCGTTAGGCTGACCAGCCTGCACGCATGTCTTCATTTCTTCAGGATCATTGGTGGGTCAGCTGACAGAGGCCTTGGATTCCACATGAGGCCCAACAAGGCAAAACAGGACTTACTTCATTCCATGTTTGTAAATTTCCTCCTACGAAATAAGTTTAAAGGTTAAAAGGGAAAAAAAACTTCAGAAAGAAACAGACTGTGCACTCCTGCACCAATAAAAGGTGCTGACTCTTTAACAAACTCTTCAACCCTGTCTTCTAGACATTAGGTTTATATGCTACATGGTTTTTGCCTAATACGTTTTATAGAAAACCTAAGTTCTGCCTGGATTGTTTTCACTGGTAATGTTTTTTTTGTGGTTTAGGTGGTTGGAGGGTGTACAAAATGCAGGACTTTAACGTGGGGTTCACATCCTACAACACTTTGGTTAAGGAAACGTTGTGATTTTGGTTCAGTATTGAACAAGTAAACATGTCCAATATCATGTCATTGTTGACATTTTCTATAATTGACAAAGACCATGATCTTTTCCTCATTTTAACAAAGTGCTATAATAGTGCTATATAGTGCCAAACATAACCATAACAGAGTTTACTGCAATCATGCTTTAATGTTGTAAGAAATCACATGAAATATGTTGTCTTTGAACATTTTGAAGATACCTTTAGCATGAACATTTTGCAACTTTGCTGATACATATTCTTTACATTCATTACATTTCTTTACATTGAGCAAATACATTTCTGCATTTGCTGAACGTAATGTTTAGGAGAAAGGGTTGCGCTGCTAGTTTCCTTGTAAAATTAACTTTAGCCTTAATTGACATCCCGCTAAGTGTTAGGTAGTTTCCTATTGGGAAAGAAGCCTTTCTGATGCTGATTTGTCTGTTTTGTTTACACTGAATATTCAAAAACTTTGTACATTGTCTTGGTCTTTTTCTTTGTCTGATCATGAAAAAAGAAATTACACGTACAGTCATACAGTATAGACTTCAGGCCAGTTTTGAACAGTATGTTTGAGCTTTATCTGGCATGCTTTGTTGTTCTTCTTGGGTTTATATTGTGGTAGCTGTAATGTGTGAGACCTTTTTTGGTATGATGACAATACATATATGGAGTAGACACTCTGATCTCTGTAACTGTAGATAATGATTACATAGATCTGTTATCCATTGCAGAGACTGTCAGGGTAGATGGCTGGGTCAACAAAGTGCCTTAATTTTGCCATGGGAGACGACAGTTTGGATCATGTCTCCTGCTAACAGGCAATGTTGGTTTCATTTAACCATGACCATTGATCATACTGATCATTTGCACAGTAACAGCACTGAAAAATTGTGTCATCCTGTTGTTTGGAGCGCCAGATCAAACAAGAATCTCAAGCCACATAGAGGCTCTGTGAGGCTGTGCTTCGGCCACCCCTACAGCGTGGGGTACTTTGAGCTAGGCCAAATGCTATATGTCAGAATGCCTGGACCTGGACCCACATAAATGGAGAAAAATAAAAATAAAGGAAATCCAGAGAAATGTGTAAATTACTGACGTCACATTACATCATATATGCTTAATGAAATCCTTCCATCTTTAGAAAACTCAAACAGGTACTGCTTGGAGCATGTCTTTTTCATACTGTTGTCAAGGGAGATGAATCCACATTGAAAAAGTACTGTTGTAATCCAAGCAAGTTTACATAGTGAGACACGTGGCCTGGCAATGTAAAAGAGACCTCAGGTAGTCTTGTGGAGGCTCAGTGACCTCGGAGTAGGATGGAGTGAGACATTTTGATAGATGGAGAAACAATCTTTATCTCAACTTAGGCTACATGGAATTTCACTATATGCTCTGGCGTCATGTATTCCCTTGACTTTTACTAGGGAGATGCTTCTATGCTAGATGTGTTATCAAAAATGTCATCAAGCTACCAGCAGGGGATTTCTGCCCTTTCAGTTACTCTAAGCGATTGACTGGCCAGTGGGATTTTTCACAGGGAAAAGCCATTTTGGAAACATGTCTGTCAGCGTTTTTGGGAGGCGCAGATAAGAGTGTTACACTGGTGGGGAAGGAAGAATGGAAAGGATGGATGGATGGAGGAGAGGGGAGGGAGGAGAAGGAGGGCAGGTAGAAGGGGGGAGAAAGTGACATACAGACACAGAAACTGGGTGTACTGATGTGGATAGAGCAAGACGGTGAAGGAGAATGAGGGCACAGTGGAGTGAGAGAGCACAGATTGATGGATAGATAGGTATACAGGTGGGTAGATAGACAGGCAGACCAATCAGAGAGAGAGAAGTATTGGGGGAATGAGAGCCAATAAACAGAGATAGAAAACAGCGAGATGCACTTTGTCTGCTTCCTCCTGTAATGACACCAGTGGGAGGTGATTATTGGGCAGAAAATAAAGCACAGGCCTTCCCTTCTGATCACCAGAGAGCCTCTTCCACGTCAAAGGCTTCTAGAAAAACCTTACATGAAGGGGGCCATTTACTTCCAGTAGGCAATCTTTTCCTGACCTTCACCATAACATAGTTTTAATGTACAGATAATTTAGAAATTGAGAAATGTAAAAATGTTACCAATGAATGTAAAAAAATAGTTGTCACTCAACATAATTTTGCAGAATCATCCAATGCTGTCATTCTCTATATAACTAATTATGGATCCATTTGCAGTGAACAATGAAAAGAGAGATCTGTTTTGTTCCCCTATTTTTAAGTATTTCTTTGTTTTCCAAAGTCTAGCTAGACATCTGACCACAACTAAATCAACTTTTTGAGGACTGTACACAGAACATTGACAGATTTATTTGGGTTTATTAATTCTGGGTCTTTAGCGTGTCTACACGGGAGTCGTTTCAGCTGGATTTTTCAGTCTCTGTCTCACAAGTATCTTACGGAACTGTTTTACACAATCCAGCCGTTTACACAGGATTTATAACGGTTCATGCAACACATGCATAAACACGACCGAAGCTTCAAGTCTATTTTCTTCCATTTCATGAGCGTAACTACAGCGATTGTGTGTTGGGTTCTGAGCGCTGCCAAAATGCGGGTGACCTACACTCAATACTGTGCCGGAACGCATCCTGTATAGACAAACACAGAACACTGAAGCTACTGCTGCTGCTCTGCTATGGTGTTTACACACTCATCATGTACATTGCTGAGATCTGGTTACATGTGATGTGTCTCAATTCGGATACTTCCATTAGCACACTTACATGCAGTACACTGTGTACACTATTACTTGTGTTAATTTTGACAGAGTACTGCTGTCTCAAATCGAACACGGCTGTTGTGCACTTACCGGAAATGACGATCCCAACATTTGGCCGCTTCTTCTGCGGAGCATTGTTGGCAACATTTCACCGCAATTTCTGCAAACCAAAATATCTGCCGGCTCGTTAGCTCACTTGACTTCAATTCCATTTTATTAAAAGTGAATAAAAATGAACGTGATTTTACTTTTCACAGGTGCAACCGCGACCGCCATTTTCATACGTTGGTGGTCCCTCCCCCTCCCCCTCCCCCACAAAGGCGAACAATTAAATTGTTAGTTAAACTATCTGCTGTACTTACAACTTCCTGGTTGAACTTGGACCTACTGCTTTCCATAGCTGTGTTCTTCTGTGCAATGAGTGATTATTACTAACATTTCAGTTGTGTTCCCTCTCAGTTTTACTTCAGAATAAAGTGTCTTAGATAATCTGGGTAAACTGTTAGCAGCTTGTTTACAGCCTTCATGATACTGACTGCTCGTGTTTCTTTCCCCATTGTTAGAGGTGTCACCGTGTTCCCAGATCTCAGCAAATAACTTGGTGAGTACAGTTTTATCACAGCTAATGCCCAAATCTATGAAAATAAAACCCAATAAACCAAACTCTCAGCGGTGTTTATCTTAAAACCTGGGCAAATAAAATCTAACTATCCGCATGGCTATTAGAAAATAATACAAAATATAATTTTGTTGTGTGAGCTCATCCTTTAAGCAATATTACAGTAAAGAAACAATGCTTACTGTTTAACTGTATAGGAAACTCTTCCACTAGACTAGAGTGAAATGCAGTGGCCGTACAGCACCTCTTTACTACAGGCCAAGGATGAGATGAAAGGCTGAACGGACTGTTTGATATTATGTCGAGAGAACGGTGGTGTGATATTGATGTTGGTGATAATCCCAAACAGGGAGTGCAAATGGCATAATTGGACGCGACCAACATTCCTCCCATGCGGGTTTGGTGAGCCAAGTCCCTCCGTTGGTGAGATAAGAGGATTAGCAGAGTATGAGAATATCTCCTGCATAACTTAAGCCATGAACATCAATAACAAGATAGGAATGTGACAGACATACAGTACGATAGGTTGCTCATGAGACTCAATATAGACCCAGTGATCCAGCAGGGATATATGGATGCACTCACAGTATTGTCAGCGGGACACATAACCACTGGAGGTGACTCACAGTTTGTTGCAGTTAATGATGTCTGAGTGGCATTTGACAGGAAGGCTGCATTCAAATATCTACTGGGTATCATATAACAATAAACAATAGTGGTTGATTGAATGTGTGGGATGGTTTTTATTTGTTTTTCTGTTTGTTTTTTTAGACCACCCACAAGAGAAATAACATTTGACATTCTTCCTATGAGGAGAGCAAGAGGATTAGAGAAGGGGGGGAACATGTGGACTTTCCAAAGCATGAGATTTTGATGTTGACAACCGCTTCTATTTTGATTTTTGGAGGTGTTTTTGAGAGTTTGCACACAGTTGTCATCAAGAGCTGGAAAGTAAAAGACAGACATGCCGAGGTGGAGGACTGAGTGAAGGAATTAGAAAGGAAGAGTTGTTTTTAGATCGCTGAAGAGGGACAGCTGAGGTGACAGCTATTCTTCTCTGGGTCAACTTGAAAACATACAATTGCGCTTGTGTCCTGTGATAATAACAAAAGAAACAAACAGAATGAGTTAATAAGCTAAAGTGAGAAGGACAAGCACAGATACATGAAAGAAACAGATATAGAGATGTGGGAGATAAGGAGATGATGAGAGTAGTACAAAAATCTCCTTTTCCTTGTCCCGTCTGCCAAATTAACCTGCCTCACATTTTGGCTGGACTTTTGGCCAGCAGCAGAGTGTGAAATTCCCATCCTTCCATCTCATCTGTGCTATCCAAAAGCAGAGCTGTCATGCACAAATAAAGACCAGAATAATACAAGAAATATGTTGACCAATATGGTGTCATCATTTTCCTGTCTCCTAAGAAATGTGTGAATATTCTACTAATTTGCTTCCAGGTATTCATATGGATGAAAATTAGCTCATTCGGCTAACTCCGGCACATTTACATTGATGTGTATATTGAAATATTGATTACTGTGCATTGTCCCTTGTAAATAAATAAATAAATAAAATAACCGGAGTTTTACGTACATTACTGCCACCTAACCATGGATGTATTTCCTTGCACCAAATGCATGACTGCAATGCATTGTGGGTGATATACACCTCTGAAGTGACCATCGTTGTTGACTCGCTCCCTCAGCCCTCCGAGGGTCCATCTCACCAAGTTCACTTCAGTTTTTCAGACAAATGGAACAACACGTATGATGGCGGTGGGAATTCCCCCGAGGGGAAGTGCCGAGGGGATGTCAACGAAGGCCTGTTGAACAACTAATGAAACGCAGCCTGTGTGTATCTCACTCACTGACTCAGCGCCAGATCAGTGCTTATTGGAATGCACAGATTTGTCCGGACAGGGTGGCGTCTGGGTCTGTAAACCACTCTGTGATTGGTCCGCCTATTAGTGACCTTGGCTGTAGGGTTGCTGTCGTGGGAATGTCACTGTGACAGCTGAGTGAGTGGCAAGTGATGCTAAACAGTCCTACTCTCTCTCTGCCTTCGTGCAAGCTACGTTAGCTTTGAAACCTTCAAATGTCTGATGAGGTTAGTGGTGCTGAAACTTTTTGGTTACGTTGCTACTCGAGGGATTTCCTTGGAACACACCTTGCAAATTGCAAATTTATTGTCTTTTTCAGACCCCTACTAGAACTGCGAAGAGAAATTGTCTGACGTGTTTTGCGTCATCTGATCAGCCTTTATAGAGACCACCAATCAAACTATTTAGTACGAATATGGGCCGATAACAATCAGTGGCCAGTCAATTGGAGCACCTTTAATCTTTGGTTCTCTGATTGCTTTTGTTTATAGATTCTCCAGAGAGTGATCCCAGATAACCAAATGTATTTTCATTCATTAGATTTGGATCAATACGGTACCATCTCTTGTAAACAGCAATTAGGAGCTGTCTTGCAGAACTTAATCTCAAATTCAACATATTTATTTTTTCAGTAAAAGCAATAAAGGGAAAGGATATCACTGGTGGTTTGTGTCTGTACAAAAAGATTAACACATTAAAAGCATCTTAACACAAGTTCCTGTCCAATAGCCTCTCACTAACTCTGTGTTCACATCATATGGGAATGACTGTCAGAATGACTTGTCAGATCAAAGCAACAACTTGCAAGTGATGCTGTATTTGACCTCCTAACATTATGTTTGAAGTTTTTCATTGCTTCTGATCAGTGTTTTCACACACGTATTAAGTGAATATACTGTGAGTATATCAAACTACCCACTGTAATGTCAACCACAAACACATTCATCCACCAGGCAGCTGTCTGCTGCTGGGACATCAAGACTTCTCATTTAGTGACTGAATCATAAATCAGGTGTAAATTCCTTTAATGTTATGAAATAACTGTTGCCATCACACAGCAGCAGGATCGACACGTGTCTCCAAATTGAGAAAGGGGCTGTTTGCAATTTACGCATGTGGCAGAGCAGCGGTGCCCTGGTTTTTATTTTTAAAATGATTTAAATCTTTCTTTAAATAAATTAAAATACTTGTGATCTTATGGTAATTTTACTAACCATATTGCTTTCCTGCACAGCAAACAGGTAAGCTGTTGCACACATATTCCACATTTATAAAGTGAACTCATTGGGAACAATGCTGCCATGCTCAGGATGAATCCAGCACCATCAAAGCTGTACATTTTTATTTTCAAAAGTATGAAAACTGTTGACAGAGTAGTCTTTATTGGGTTGTTCAAATGAGATATGTGACACAACTCTACAAGTTGAGTCAACCACTTTAGTCCAGTCTGGAATAGCTCAACTATTGGATGGATTTTCATGAAATGTGAGGATAAACTTGGGTGATGCTCTAACTTTTTCTGTAGCGCCACCAGCAGGTCAGTGTTTTCACTTATTCAGTGAAATATCTCAACATTTATTTAATGAATTGGCACAACATTGTGTACATATATTCACGATTCCCAGACGATGTATCCTACTAACTGAGACAATTTTGTTATGATTTGGCGCTAAATAAAAAAAACTGAATTGAATTGAAGTTTGGTGATCATCTCACTTTTCCTTTAGTGCCATCATTAAGGTTGACATTTTTGGAATGACACACTAACACCAACATATAGGCCTATTTGGGAACCAATAGGACAGAAAAAGCCATCAGGAGAGTAAGAACCTGTAAAAGCTCATCAAATGGGCTGTTGTAATGTCAGCTACAGGTAGAGGGATCACAAGAGAATACCAGTACCTGTTTGTTTTTTGGCCTATATTTTTTCGTTTTGGCAAATTGATATTTTAGTTATTTTTTTCTGCAAATAAAGTCGGATTTTGCTCTTAAACATTCAGATCAGAAACCTGATGTCTTTTGGTGAGCCGGTGCAGGGAGAAGCTCCACGTGTTCTCACAGAAACATAAATAAACACAACACAGCTCGAGTGCGCCCCATAGGTTGCATTCATGGGCCAGATATGGAGAGGTTAATCCCTGTGTACTTTCACTCCTCCTCTCTTCTCATCCTCCGTCCACCCTTCCTTCCCTCTGTCTCCTTCAGTCCATCTATACTCATCTCTCTCCTCCTTTGTTCTTGCTGCGTTTCTAGCTCACCCCTGTGGCCGTGCCTTTGAAGGCAGCATATCAAACACATCAAAAGGATTTCTAGCGGTGGCTGCCTGTTTCAGCTTCTTCGCATACTCACATGCATGTGTTTCTGCTCTACAATGCATATACCTTCATACTTGCCCTCCCTTATATATGGAGCTTGTTATTCAGAACGAACATTCTCTTATTATCTGTTTGTTGGAAGCTATTCCCAGAGGAGGCAATCCATCTGTCTCTCCACAATACAAGGGTCAGAATGCACAAATCCCAGTGTGCACAGTACCCACTGTGTATTCTAATGGTCCCAGCATATGCTCAGGATGCTGCGGCAGTGTCCTCGCTTGTTATGCCTGTTGGCTGTTACCCTCTGCCTGCCTGTCACGCTCATGTGTCTATATCTCTTTCTGTCGTTTGCTCTCATGCTGTCGTTCCCAATTTTTGTCTTTGTTGTTTCCTGCCCTAGTGTGAACACATGTATCCGACACACAGAGGCACTCGGAGAGGCAGTGGGGTAATTCGACATCGCTGTAGGTGGTTGTTTGCATCTGGCTCACTTTCTCTGGGTGTGTTGCCTCTCTCTGTCTACCTCTATCAATTTTCAATTTTCATTTAGATCAATTTGTATCAGTTTGTGACTCACAGCTAATTCCCACACTTTCTGGCCTGGACAGTCAAGGTATTTCACACCAGGACAAAACTGTTGGGGGCCGTTGCCCTTCACTTATCCCCCAGAATCAGTCACTCAGACATTCAGCCACTCATTTACAGTACAGTGAGACCACACAATCAACCCTATGTAGGTGGATCTATCATCTTGTTAAATGCAGTTTACTTGTTCTAATGGTTGTTGGTGTTCCAGAAGTGAGATAGGTTGGTGCAGAAACTGCTTCTAATTTAAGTTTAAATTAATTTAGCAATACAATAATAATTTACTTTGATGACATTTTGGCCATCATACCTATGAGTTGTAATAAAAAAAATTTTAATACAAAAATGCAGGGACATCCAAGGGGCTCACTTACTATTTCTTGGCACTGTATAGCTTGTGGTCATAAACTTTCTAACTCCATGAGGAAAAGATATCATCTATGTTGAGGAATCGAAAGTAAGGTGGAAGGAAAAGTGACACTATCCTGGGATGAACTGTAAACCACTCTGTGATTGGAAGAGAATGGTGAAACGCCACATCGTCCCATACAATTACTAGGGGTGACCCCGAATAGTGGAACATTTGACAATTCAATGTAAGGAGCCTGATTCAACTGACAATCTTACAGTCGAATCTTCGCAGTAGTTGGAAAATGTGGTTATGAAACAAAGGTTCATTCCATTCAGGCTATATGGGGGTGCTGAATGTCCCAACACAAGCTAATCTCCTCCCAGCTGTAGCTCCATCGATTTACTCTTTTAGCACTTTTGCAGCTCCTTTATTAAAAGGAGGAGCTGCTGCTGATTGGAGTTAAGTTTCAGCTATAATGAAGTCTGTTGCTGTATTAATCTTCTGTTAATGTTATTACTCTTCTTGCTGGTGCTTCATATTAAAAGCTTTCCACCTGCCAGAAAGGTTAATAGCAGCAGCAACAGTAAATTGAGAGCTGCAGTTGCAAGTGACACACTGATTGTAGTTGCAGTTATGTGATCAAGCAGCTAACATGTCAAGTTATGCAGCACTTTGGAAAAGAACATGTGCTGAAGCTGCACCACAGACTCACATCATGGCTGTTCACTTCTTAGCATAATGCTCATCCAATTGCCTCTCTCTCTTTCTCTCTGTCTGTCATCTTGTCTTCATCTGTCATTCTTTCACCTACCATCTCATTATCCCATTCTCTGTCTTGTGATTGCTGTCTTGTTATTGGCAGGTCATAGCAGTGAGCGGGAGTGATCAGTTTTCCTATAGTGTCGGCAGGAGCCGTGTGTATCCTTTGTGTGTGTGTGAAGGTAAATGGCAAATGGTGGGTCTCTTTATATAATACCAGAGTGGACTACGCAAATTCAGCCAGCTGATCTCTCACTCTCTAACACACACTCGTACACACAAAGCATGTTGTTAAGCAGTGTCCACTGCTGATACAAGTCATTAACATCCTGTAAGGACTCAGCCATTCAGTCCACTCTAATTAATCCCAGGCTACTTCTCGTCTCCCATCCAATCATTTTCTCAATCTCAGCTCCCCCACCCCACCTCTTCAGCTCTTTCTATTCCCATATTCCTCATTTTACCTCTTCCTGTACTTGTACTAATATTAAACTTTAGTCAGGTAGTACTATTTGTAGATGCAAAGCACCTTATGGAACTGGCTAATAACTCATTCACAAACTCAGTTTAATATTTACCAGGCTGCAGATTATCCACAAGAGGGAACTTTCCTGTCACTGCCAGCCCAGTTGTACCAGTGATGCCAGCCTGCATCACCTATTGGAAAGGAAAGTAATAGCAACAGCAGTTCAGAAGCATTTTTAGAAATATGTTCATAAAGAGTTTGGAAGGTGTGTTCTCTTTTTTTGCCTTACCAAAGCCAAAAATGCAAGAGATAAAAAATAAGGAATTAATTAATCAGTGTGTTTCTCTGCTCTAATGTAATCTGCAAATGTTAGCATGCCTAGCTAACTAGCTTACTGCCTACAGTAGTAGGCTAACCTCACTTTCAAAGCCAAGAAGCACATCATTAGCTGACTACATTATTTTGTAGGATTACAGGTTATGTTAGAAATATATAGACTCCCTGGGCAGTCGACCCCCTGAATTTGCGGGGACAAAACGGCCCCCAGCCCTCTGTTCAAAGCATCAGTCTGAAGGATAAAAGGGAAAGAGAAGTTAGGTGTGTAGAGTAGCGGCTCCCCACAGAGGGCCTGTTTCACCCTCTCAAACGCCAGCTGGCACTGCTCTGTCCACTGGACCAGATCTGAGGCAGTCTTGTGGGTCAAGTTAGTCAGGGGGCTGGCCAGGTCTGCAAAGTTGTTAATAAACCACTGGTAGTAGCCCGCCAGCAGCATATGCAGTGTGCAGATGCAGCACCCGCCGATCCATGAAACGTTGGAATATGGCTGGGGCACCGAACAACCCGAAAGGAAGTATGACGAATTGGTACAACCAAGTGGAGATGGCCATTTTTTTCCTGGACTCTGGAAACAAGGGAATCTGCAAGAAGACTGTTAGACTCTTCTATTACCCCCATATCCAGCATAGCCTTCAATTCCTTCTGAACCACTTTCTTTTATCTCAGGTAACGGTAAGGTTGTGAACGCATTGTCATGCCTGGGCAAGTCTCAACAAGGTGTTGTATGAGGTTTGTGCGTCCTAGCAGGGGGGAGAACGCGTCAGTGAAACGCTGCCGCAACAGGACAACATCTTTTTTCTGGGACAGTGGGTGTTGGTTATCACAAAGGACCAAGGCGGGATTGGTAGAATTTGGCACCTCAGACCCCAACTCATCTCTCTCCTTCACACTAGAAACCAGAGAAACAAGTCTCCGCCTCTCTCCATGCTTTGAGGAGGTTGAGGTGGTATATCTGTGTTGCCCCTCCCCTATCAGGATGCACAATCTCATAGTCAACATTGCCCACTCGTCGTGTGACCACATAGGGTCCTTGCCACTTGGCCCATAGCAGGGGCGTTGTTTCAGATCAAAAGCCAAGGTATGGCAATGTAACATGACGTCACGGACCTACTATCCTATTGAAAACTGTTTTAACAGACGTATAACTCTCTTACCTTTAGAATGCCTAATGTTTGCATGCAACGCGCAACTTAGAGAGAGCAGTGAAAACACCTTTCATCTGCTGAAATATGCGCTATTAGTCATGTGTTTAAACTTCACAGAAAATAAAGAAATGCATTGAATTACATGCTAATTTCTAGTAGGTAACCAAGGGGTGTTCAAAACACAGCAAAACAAAATGCAAATTTGGCACAAAATAGGCACATTTATTGTAGCTTCAAAGTACTAAGGCCCGACCACACAGACTGACATCAGTCTTCAATTAATTATTTGAATTAATTTGTTACCGGAAAAAACACCTACAATCACGTGATCATTTGCACAGGCAGTTGGGCACTCATCTAAAGCAGCTGGGCAAAAAGCTTCCATAACATACTGTCAAAAATCATGGAGGAACAAATATTTTAAAAGTTATTTGCTTGTCGTCTTGCAGACAGACATGACAAAGCATGGATTAAGACTTTTTACAAATCGGAATCATGATGTAGTTATTTCGTCATCTTTTGGTGGGAACACAGCATAAGACTAGGCTGGACATAATAGTCCTACACAGAATGAATACCTGCTGCACCATCTAGGCGTTGTGCTATGTCTGAGACTAAATCTTATGCCTAGTCGAGGGTAGGTGTAAAGTCAAAAGGTTTGATTAGTTTCCAAAGTGAAAATAAAAACATTGATACAATGGCATGTCTAATATACAGGCTACAAGATCAGCGGGCTTTCAGGTGTGAAAGATTAATGAGAGACCGACCAATCCTCTGGATATACAGTGGGGCAAAAAAGTATTTAGTCAGCCACCAATTGTGCAAGTTCTCCCACTTAAAAAGATGAGAGAGG
>LKNJ01005853.1:0-20773 GCA_002120245.1 Maccullochella peelii
CCTTCTAATTTAATTTTAAATTAATTGCTGCAGAAAAATTATGTGAATCTATAAAACAACTCAAGGCATATAAAAACTTTTTCACAGCACTGCATCTTCCCCCAGAAAACAGTACGGGCTTTACAAAAGCAATAATGGGGCACTGTCAGAGATTTCTGTAGCTCACAAAAAAAGTACACCAATGTGTGTGTATATGTGTTTGTGTGTGTACAGAGTATAGAGTGCAGGGTCATGCGGATGCTATTTGGCGTTGGGGGGCAGATAGTAGGGGTGAAACAGTCTCTCATGGCCGCAGATGTGCAGAGCAGTGTGTGTGTGCATCAGTAACCGTGGAAACCGGGAGGTGAAGTAGCTGACGAAGCCTTCGGGCAGCTCGCCGAGAGTCTCCTGCACCTCCGGTGGCAACTCGTGGTAGTGATGCTTCTGTAACATGCAATGTTAACATGCAAAAGGTCAAACAAAACATACTGGGGCGTCAAAGTGTGTCTACTTGTATTAAAAAAAAAAAATGAGTGCATGTCATGTAAGCATGCACGCTGACCTTATTCCTCATGGCTCTCAGCAGATCTCTGACTGAGTTTCCTTTGTATGTCCTGAACCGCCTCAAGTCTGGAGAGTACACAGGAAGAAACTCATTACAGACCACAGATGGCTTTGTGACCCTGCACAGGTGTAAACAGTGCAGTTATGTGATACTATGTGTGTACCTGTCTGTAGGGGCACAGAGATATGCATCCTCCAGTTGGTTCGAACCACTGCTCTTCCTGCAGTCTCCAGTCTGACCACAATCGGACTATCGGCTGGTTCTTTCTCTATGCGGTCACTCACGTCCTACACACACACACAAATGTCTCTTGAGTCTACAGCGGCTAAGCAAAAACTACACTACCCAAGTATATGATCATACCACTCTTGCACATTTCCTGCTATATATCAGAAATGAAAAATAAACATCTAATTAGATTTTTTTAAACCAGAAAGAAATAACTTTTTCAAACTAGTAGTCATGAAAAGCGACCTGTAGTGTCACAAGAGAGATAGCTGTATCTATGACCACAGAGAGCTGATTTAACACACCTGGAAAAAGAGCAGCTGCTTCTCGGGGCTCCAGAAGAACGGATGCTTGAGCACGCAGGCAGTGGAGGGGCGGGACTCGGCCTCAGCGCCGATCATTTGCTCAATCAGATCCTGAGCTATGACGTCATCTGGATTTGAGGGAGAAACAGTTTTCAGGTTTTGTGCCATTATTCATGTCCAAAATACAGTCTGCAACACTTTTCTGGGTTATTTTGCAATGTCTGAAAATTGCATGTAAACCATAAAGAAACTGTGATTATTTAAGGGACTCAGATCTTCAGAGACAGTTCTACCTAAGAGGCTTAAGTCACAGCAACAAAATCCCCTGAGCACTGAACACATTTGCAAGGAAGTCGGATTGAAGTTGGGTGTGATTTGATTTGACCTGGTGGTCCAGGACTGGATCTTTCCCATTTGAGAATTTTTGTGGGAGTGTGAGTATTCTGGGATTTAAATCTTCCAAAGTTACGAGGGAATTTATTGATTTAGCTTTAATTCTGGAGCAAGAAAATAATGATTAGGACTCAGGCATGAACCAAGCCAAGACAGACATAAAGTTTGAGCTCTCACCGTGTATATCCTCCATAAAATACGAGAGTGAATATTCTCCTGACAGGATGTTGACCTGTCGTCTCAGTGCATCACCAAAAGGGTGCTGCCCCCTGCTGACCACGTAGTAGAACACACAGCCTGCTGAGAACACGTCCACCGCTGCTGTCTGTAGAGAGAAGAGGAGAATCACAACAATACAACCATGCACACTGTAATAATGAAAAAATAATTGGGCAGAAAAATTAATATGCTCTAATAAGCTCCATGCTCTTCAAAGTAAAACACCAAACTAAGTCCCATTCAAATTCACATGAAAACTTTAAAAATGTTAAAAACAAGGTCACAGAGCTTTTAGCTACATATGAACCTGTTTTATTGTCTATAACTAGAATACATTTTTCTTACTGTAGCTAACAAGTTGACTGAATGTTCAAAGAAAGACAGATTCTGCCGTATGTAGTGTGTGTGCATCCTACCGGTTTGTTGCCAGGAGTATCCCGCAGGACTTCGGGAGCTATCCACCCTTCAGTTCCTGGTATCCCTGACCGCAAAGAGAAACTGGTCCGACCGTCTGGGATCTTCTTACAGAGTCCAAAGTCAGAGATGAGAGCTCGGACCCGACCCAGTGCACTGGGACCAGAGAGGAGGATGTTTCTAGGCTTCAGGTCACGATGGACTAAAGGAAGATGGGTGGGTGGGGAGAGTTAAGCAGTACTGAAATGCCTTCTGTTTCTGGGGGAAATCATTTAGAAACATCATTTGTGTATGTGTACATGTATATATCTATATGTGTGTGTATCTCAGACCTATGTTGAGTGAGTGGAGGTGTGAGAGGCCACACATGGTCTGTTCCAGCAGAGTTATAGGATTCAGCTCAGGAAAGCAAGACGGATCCTCCACATACTGCAGAGAATACAGACACACACACAAAAAAAAAAAAACGCAAAAACATATGTTAGTTTTGTTAGTAAGGGATTTCATTTTAAATGACATCCAAGGACAGGAGGTTAAAGACAAACCGCTTAATAACGCTAATAAAAAGGTCAACTAACAAGGCCCTACTGTCCTGACCTGTTGCAGGGTTGCAGCGCACAGCTCGATGGCGATGTAAGTGAAGAGGCGGTCTCTCTCTGTGCAGAAATATCGAATCACGTTCGGGTGTGTGTCAGACTCTCGGAGGAGCTGCACCTCGCGCTCTGCTACCTCAAAACACTCCGGCAGTATTCGCTTCACCGCTACATGGCGTCCATCAAATTGACCCCTAAAGTCACAAAAACAGAGCACCATAACATATTATGCTCAGTGCTGTGTGTGCTTCAGAACGAGATGCAGGGGTTTGCTGGTAAACACACATAGTGAAGAACATTTGCTGTTTTTACAGTAAATCGCAGGTTTTGTACGGTTTAAAGCAAGTGAATACTTTATGTTAGTGTTGACCATTTTCCAAACATACCATAAGTATTTAGTTTGATTTTCTACCTGTAGCCAGTGTAGCCATTGACTTACGTTCTTTTCACTACAGTAAAACCAACTAGGTCTTTTTCACTGGAGACATTTTGACATGCCACAGTAGGAAAATCACAGGTGTAAATAAAGAAATTAATGATGACCGAATTCCATTTAGCTGCTTCAGTTTCAAGGTCCTGGTATTGTGCATGCTGCCTCACTGTCACAGCTTACTTGAATAGAACAGAGGCATCATTAATGTTATTAGTAACACTTGTGCTTTTCCTACTGTGACAAGTCAAAATGTCAAAAGGCCTATTGCTGAGGCCACAACTTGTTTGAGATCACAGTGACCATTTAGTCACCTTTAAATTTAGTTTAATATTTATAACCATTATATACTATGTACTATGCAAAGATTATGTAACATACTCCTTGCGGAAGTATGCAGTTTCAAGCAGGGACTGTTTAGAAAACAGTTTCTCTTATGGCGTGTTCACTGATGCTCCAACATCCAAGATTTGACAGCAGCCTTCCCAATACAACAAATAACCAGATAAACAAAAGTCTACCTGAATGGTAAATATGGAGTCAGAGGAGTGCCATAAAAAAGAATAAATCTGGGAAAGAATAAGACAATAAATGTGGAAATATAAAGAGAAATAAATAAAAGAATAAATAAATGTGGATAATGTGTAATAGCAAAAGCAATAAGGGAAAAGCAAAAGCAAAGGATATGCTTGAAAATGCTTGACACAAATGTAAAGATACACTAATATGGCCATTTGATTGAGGCCAGTGCCATTAACTGTTGAAACGGCGCTGTGTTAAAAAACACATAACTGTACCTGAAGACAAAAGTTCCTGCTGTGCCGTGTCCAAGCACCTCAGACGGAGTGAAGGAGATTTTTCCCACCTGCAACTCCTCACTGCTTTCTTCTGAGAGAGGTAGGAAGGAATAAATCTAATCTTAATGGCGAGAGAAGGAAATAATACACAGTGGATCGAAACACACACAGTTTGGTGTGTTACCTGCTGTGGGTTTGTGCCCGGCGGTGCCATTTTTATTGACATCTGAGGTGCTGCTGCTGCTGTGAGTGTGAGGACTGGTTTGAGGGTCCACAGCTGCAGGCTGAGAGTCTGGATACAGAAAAGTGAAGATATATTATATGCGTCTCTTGTAAGTATTGCATAGAACTAAGTTTTTTCTGTATCCAATTTAATCATGAATGAATAATATACTATATATGATTTCTACGCTACTTTATGCATTTTAATAATCCTTCATTTCTCAAGTGTAATGCAAGGAAACATGCTTAATCATTGAACTGGACCCCAAGGTCATTAAATACAGGGAATACAGAATAATAGAGAGCAAACCGCTGGAGAGGTTTGTGTCAGTAGAATGGGTTGTCTCTAAAGAAACCAAGGTCACTGTCTGTGCGTTGGTCTGCGCGTTGGTCTGCATGCGCTGAAGACGAGACTCAAAAGCCTCCTCCAGCTGCCTTTGAGCTTTCAGGTGCTGGGCTGCACGCTGGAAGAACACGCACACACAGATACAGATCACACTTTATGCAGTTAGAAGATGGAGTTGGAGATATCAGTATTGAGAATATTGAACAAATGAAGCTCTTCTTTGAGAAAGATTATAAGATAATAAAAATCTTCCTTTGCAACACTGTCAGTAAAAACAGTGACTATCATTCAGCCTGAATGTTGTGAAAGAAAACACCACCCATAAACAAATTATGCTTCTGTATAATAAAATGGATATTTCCACTAACACTCTCCCACAGGGGCAGTTTGCCAACAAAACAGAATGAAAAACTTGCATCTGAAAAAACACATGTGCATCTTAACAACAGATAGACATAAGAAACACACTCACACTCACAATGGGGTACGTGAGAGCTAAGGCCAGCCATCCTCCCAGCAGCAGCGTCAGAACAGCCAGAGTAAGACGGTCCTGATTCATATAGATAAAAGGGTTCGTACAGCTTTTTAAGAGTAAAATTCAAGCACTTTAAAAGTACCTAAACCAAAAATTTCCAGACTCTCCAGATCTATATATTTTTTTACTATAAATGCAATTGCAAAAAATAAAGTTTACAGAATTCCTTTACACCCACAGCAATCAATGTACATTGTCACTTTGTTTATTTTACCAGCTGTTCATATTAACTTTGACTGTACCTTTTGATCATGATTATATAATGCTTCCTAATTTCCAGAGTAAGGGATCAACAGAGGACTTTTCTGGCTATGAATGACAAGTGAACACAGGAAAAGAACTTTCCTTTTAGATTATGCTGAAAATCAGGCATTTTTCAAGGAGTATATTCGAATTCAAACATTTTCCTAACCTTGAGAACATAACAGTTAAAATTAAGCATTTTCCAAACTTTCAAGACTTTGTACGAACCCTGTAGACAGGCAGCACAGTGGCCGGCCTCTGGGCCTGTCCTGATGTCCTCCCATCAACCCCTCCTCTATTAGCATTGGTGTCGCTATGGCTACCGGCAACTGTCTGGAACTGAAGGACACAGTAACAATAACAGGGAACAGAAACAATGGAAATATAACAAGGTTTCACTTGTTTTTATCTGTGTTTGTCATCATTGTAGTTTACAATGAAAGTGGTTGTTAAAGGAGCATTTAGTAGTTTATTACATCAATGATTTGGTCTCTGCGACAGCTTGAAGTAGGCTGTAATGGACAGTGACAGCCTGATACAAGAGGATAATTGTCTGTTATAATTCCTGTAATTTACTGACTCACAGGCGTAGAGTGCAGTAGTGACACATAAGACTTAGTTTGGAGCTGTGACTCACATAGCGCTGGTGATAGTAGGAGGCAGGGGAGATGGGGGAGGCCGAAGGTCGAGGCGGGATGACTGCCTCACCCGAACGCTGCAGGTTGATTGGGAAATCCCTCAGCATGGTGGTGTGAGCTACTGGAGGGAGCTCGTGATGACCTAAAAACACACAGATATGATGCATTTAGAGCTGCATGAGCGTCTGTGTGTGTGTGTCAGCGATGGGGTCAATAAATCAATAAATCAAACAGATATTTCAGTTGTGAGGGAATTTTATGACCTTTTGTCTTGAGTTCTTGCTTTCAAAAACCAAGCTAAGGTGAAAGGTTTTAAGATTGGGACACCTGAGAAAAGTCCACACTGTTATTAGTAATTCAGTTTTTTGGAGAATTGAACTTTTCCTCAGAGAAAGATAAACTTCTGGATGCCTTTTTATGTCTCTGCATGCAGTTTTAAGACATGCTGAGCATAAAGTGAGAGTTTCCAAGGTTAGGTTACTGTGACATTTGCTTGTTTCAGCTCAGTACTCCCCATGTAACCAGTAGCTTCTCTGCTCAAATGTAGACCTTCTGCAACAACAGGGTTTAAAGTTAACATTTTTCTCATCTAATATGTTTTACAAGAAAATACAGGACCTTGATAATTATTTACAAAATACACATATTAATATCAGTTTTCCATGGCTGTAGGTACATGTAACCAAGAAACTTGTTAATAGTGAAATACACTATTAACAAGTAGTACAAATTACATAATTAGTTTAGTTAGACCAGACAGTTTTCATTGCTATTGGTGGAAGGTGGCTGTGTAAGCTGAGTGTCTGTGTGTTTACCTATTAGCAGCCAGTGGTTTTTCCGGCTGTTTGTGCTCCCTGGTGGATAGCGCACATCAGTGGACGGTGTGATCTCACACTCCCCTCGCTCTCTGACTGTCACTCCAGCCGTCACTGGACCCTCAATTCGAGCCAAGATCAGCCCCCGAGGCTGCCACGGCAACAAGAAGCACAAACCGGTCACATAACAGCTGACTTGTTATCACCTCAATCACTATAGGTTCTTTACTGTCCAATACACCTGATCTGATACACTGTAATAACTGTCAGTGTAAGTGTGGTGTTAAAGCAGGAGGGAGAGTCACCACAGATGCATGGCCTGGGTGTATAAGGAAACTGGGTGTGTGAATGCGCTTAAATGATAAAAACTTAGAATAGATTATATATTTAAACTCACCACTAACGAGACTCCATGGTGGACAAGGGAGGTGGAGGCATAGAGGTGGGAGTCCAATTTTCCTACATAGAGAGTGGGTCTTTAAGAAAAAAAAAAGAGTCAGTTACTCCCTTGTGTGTCTATACATCAAAAATGTACAAACTGTTTTTTATCAAATGGCATGGACCGACAGGAAACAACTAATTTTGGGATTTCCACATTATAGCAATTAATGAAGATACAGACTAGTTTTGGATCAAAATTGACATGAAAGTCCAGTTTTCATTATACTATTGCCATGGAAAATACTTGTTTCTGACTGGCTGACACTGCAGGTGTCCATTAAAACATATAACCCCTCAAACACAGTTCCAGCCAACAGTTTAACAACTAGTAGTACTTCATGCTGCGTTACCACTTAACTCTCCTAACCAAGGGATAAACAGACTACAAGCAAACTATTTTAAAAAACTGGTGACGTTTTTAACGCTGCTTATCTTTTTGCCTGTTCTAAGTGGATGAGCAGGCGTGATAATATAACCTGAAGTATCCTGAGAGAGAAAATAACAGACTCAGCACTTCTTGTATGTCAGGACACCTCTTAGTGTATTATCACTTACCTGAATTTTAATGACTGGAACAATGCCTTTGGTTGGCCAAGCTTTGTGCAGTCTGAGAGCCTTCTAGTTACCACTTTAATAAATGACTGTGTGTGTGTGTGTGTGTGTGTGTGTGTGTGTGTGTGTGTACAGTTTCTCTCACACAAGCTGTGTTTGTGCGCTGGCTTGCTCCTTCACAAACTGATAGCTCCACTTCAATGTAGAGTGTGTGTCTGCCTGGTCGTTGGCAGAGGAGAAGGTGAGGAAGCGTAGTGTTTCCATAGCGAGGGACAGGTGGGGGGCGTGTCTCAGTGAGTCGCCGGAGTACAGATAGACCCCGACGACAGGCGATCCATAGTTCTGACTCCACAAGACGTCACCTGGAAGGGGAAGAAACACACAGCAACTTACAGCCTTACTAGGGGGAGTAGAGGTGAAAGTAAAGACAACCGTCTCACACATAACAGTAATAAAATATTCACAGAGTAAAAACCACACACATCTCCCTACCTGACTCTCTGTCGACTGTCACAACGAGACCATCACCACTCGACACAAGATGGGCCATTTCTATTAATACAACAGGGAGGACAGGTCAGTTTTTGGCAAGTTGGAACCTGACATCTTTGAGTCGTTACAAGAGATTTCACACTTTCTTTTAGGTTTTGAATATCAGAGGTGAAGTCCTCGTTCATTTCATTGTTAAATCTTGAACCGCTTTATCAGGTTGTTTTAAATATAAACATTAACCTAGAAATCACTCAGAGGACACATACCTCCACCCAGGTTGCACAATCCTCTAAAAGGTTTTTTTGTTTTTAAATGTTTATACATTTTAAATCTATATCTCAAACAAAATATATATCAGAATACACATTGACAGGCAATTATGGCATACATGTGCCAGATTTGTTTCATAGTGGAACAGTGTTTAAAAATAAAAGCTCTATCTCACAATGTTGAGAAAGTAACAGTCTCACAATATTAATGACTTGTTCTTTGACTCATGGCTTTAACTTTTTACTTTATTTATTTAAAATAGTTTAAAAAAAATGAAAATAAAATTTAGCATTGACTGAAATGTTATATTCAATGACGTGACTATAAGTGAAGAGACTCTACAGTGGTCTATTTATTCCATACAAAGCTAATTCTCCTTACAGAACACCTGTTCTAGACATGCAGGTATCCACAGACATGTTTCTTTAATGCTCCAACATACACAACACAGGTTCTGCAAGGGTGTCATCAGTTCATGTTTACATTGCAGTAATCCTGCTAATTAACCCTTCCATGTCAGTGTTTTTAACTGAATGTGTGTGTGTGTGTGTGTGTGTGTGTGAGAGAGACGTACTGTAGTCTTGTTTCTCATCGTAAGGTGGAGCAGAGTAATCATTGTACGTAGCGTTCCACCGCAGCTCCTGTGTCTTGGTGTCAAACATGGTAACCATGTATTCTGGAAGGCGCAAAGTTCATAAACAGTAAGCCAAGATGTGTGAAAACAGCTCAGACACGTATGTGTGTGTGTGTGTGTGCGCGTGTGTGTGTGCGTGCATGCGCGTGTGACATACCTGTCCGTCCAATGTAGAGCAGAGGAGTGTTGGGGCAGATGGATTCAGAGGAGGAGGTGGTTAAACTGGTTTGCTTCTCACCTGTTTCAGGATCCACCACGAACCACACATCCTGCTTTTTACCTTCGTGCACACATACGCATAGGGAAAGACAAATATCAGCCAACAGCATTGAAGTATGTCAAATATTTATACGTCTCATCTGCCATTCTCCTGGTCCTGCATTTCTTTGTACATCTCACAGTCTCTCTCTCGCCCTCCCTCTCTCTCACACACACACACACACACACACACACACACACACACACACACACACACAATGACTCACCTGTATAGAGAATACCATCAGAGCCCCTGCAGGGAGCCGACTGAACCAGCTGTGGGAAGGAGAAGGACAGTGTCTGCAGATACATCAAAACAATGAGGACATGAAGAGAAAACTGACACACAAACACACATGCGCGCACACACACACACACACACACACACACACACACACACACACACACAGTCGTTACCATCAGGCCCTCCTTGTGCTTGCCGCCCAGGACATACAGGCTGCCATCGTTGGGGTCTGGGAGAAAACCTGGCCTACAAAAACAACATTCATACATCAGTCCACTGATAAGATTAGGTTTGTGTAGGGCTGGGTACCATTTGAAAGGTTTCGATACTGTTGCCTGTTATTGATACTTTATCCAATACCTTCCTTTCTCTTAATGAATATGTTTTTCTAAAAACAAAAAGCAGCTGTACAAGGGCTTTGCCTAATAAAATAATGTAAATTTGGCAACATTTTGATTTAAACCAAGTCTGATCCAAGAAGAAGTAAACAATACTGTGCTATGACACATTGCATGCATGTTTATATATGTTTATATATATGTGTGTGTGTGTGTGTGTGCGTGTGCGTGTGCGTGTGTAATTGCATGTGTATGTGTGTTACTCACTCTGTGAGGTAGACAGGTACTTGAATAATGGGGTCTGAAAGAAATCACAGAAGACATTTCATGAGAAATATTTAAAAAATGAAAATTAAATTGTTTTTAAAATATAGTATTGACGTTTATGTGTATGAACCTTCTCTTAGGGTCCACTTGATGTCTCCTGACTGTTTGGAGACAGCATGCAGACTGCCGTCCAGTGTCGAGACGAACAGAAGGGATTCTGGGAGGGTGACTGATCTGACCCCTCCAACCTGCTGGGTCACCAGAAAGAGAGAGAGAGAGAGAGAAACTTCAGGCCAGCTGTCTGACAGGCAGTTCAGTCACGTGTCATGTATCTGAGATTTCTGCATAGCTTGACGACAGCATGTGTGTGTGTCTGCGTGAATGTGTTTGTGAGTTTGAGAGAGTGGGTGTGTCAGGTCTGCCAGGACAATCTAGTCCTGCAGTAAGATTCTGCTTCAATAATTTACCGTGTTCCTCATTTAGCAGGATATCCTTACCCCCCCTCCCAGCACTACACCCTATACTGTGTGTTCACCGCTCCCATATTTACCCACCAAGGGGTGGCAACTGGCAACACAGAAGTGACCGGCACACCATGGCAAACACTGAGTCAAGACGTGCACAGAGGCGCTCGTGCACGCTCACAAGCAGTATTAACTTTCTTCAGGCAATTTGGACTAAACGTCATATCATGGCAACTTTACTCGAGCCTGAAATAGACACAGAAGCGCAGTGGGATGCCAGTTGCGGTCTCCGCTGCGCATAAATGGCAAGATACAAAGCGTATTAACACAACAACAACAACAACAACAACAACAACAACAACAGCAGAAACAGCCACACAGTTTTTTACAAAGTTTACCTGAAATAGTTTGCCTTCCCAGGACAGCAGGAGAAGAGACAGCAGCAGGTGTCCCAGAGCCCCCATGACCCCCAAAACACTTTTTTTCATGGCTCTGAACAAACGGGAGGACTAAAGCTACTGAAATAACAGCAGAGGTCGAACTCTCTCCATTTCCAGCACGGGAGTCCGTCTATCAGAGAAAGTTAACACCGGCCGTTTAACATCGCGAAAGCCGCGCAGACAGTTAACGAACACGGTGAAACCTAAGCTAAAAGTACCGCTTTAAATAAAAACAACAGCAATGCAACCTTTCTTGTCACTACTCCATATTTCCGTGTTGGGACGGAACCGGTGACGTCAGGAGCGAACTGTCAACGGACTGTCAAACAGAGAGGTGGGCGGGGCCCCTCTGCTCTTGGGATGAGTGACAGGAGGCTCAGCCAATTGGCGGAGAGATGCGGAACAAAGGGGGAGGAGCTGTAGAAACAACTGGAACACGTGGAAACAGACAGCAGGACAGTTGTGAACACGATGAAGAGCGGCTTTTTGTGCGATAGAAGGTAGTGGAGGGCGTCATTGTTGGTTGTTCTGTCTCTCTGCACTCCCCACAGTCCCATACACACCCACATCAGTGGGAAATAGTTTTACATCAATGACTGTCTTAGGTACAATTTTCAGGTAGGTTACTATACTTAAATTACTGTAGTATTTCAGTTACTGTACTGCTTTATACTTACTTCCACTACATTTCAGAGGGAAATATTGTACTTTACTTTTTATTTCACCTCTTTTTATTTGGCAGGTTGTGACATTGCAGGTTAAGATTTACATAATTTTATAAGAAGTAATGGATTGCTATATATTTACAGTATATTACGTTTATATCTAGTGTACTATGTTTTGACATATATATATATATATATGTAAACATATATTTTTGCTTTCTTTTTTTCTGACTTCTTTTTCCTCTTTATGTAATGTAAGCCAAAGTATTGTCTTGTATAATAATTCATTCATTCTGCATTTTAAGTACTTTCGATACTTAAGTGCATTTTGGTGATAACACTTCTTTACTTTTATTAAAAGGGGTACAATTTGGTGTTGCACTTTCATAAAGTTGAATGATTCACAACAGACAGATTAAAGATGGAATGGACAAAATCAAAGCAGTAGAGGCCAAGATATCCTGACTTTAAGCCCCTAATATGGATTACGCTCCAAAAATGCTGGATCCTACATTTCCCATAATGTAGAAGACATTATACAACTGTTTCAAAAGGCTGAGTAGTACTCCCCAGGCTACTAAACTGAGGGTAATAGTGTAAAATGTGTAAACTCTGTGGCATAGCCCTTTAAATAAAAATTAGAATGGAGAACTTTACCTGCAATGGACTACTTTTACACTGTGGTATTGCTATTTTTACTTAAGTAAAAGATCGCAATACTTCTTCCACAAACACAGTAAAATTAGAAAAAGAAAGTCAAACATTTACAAAAACACTTTATTTCTTTGCAACATGTTTCCCTTTTCCCTATTCACAAAATACTCAAAGTACCTTTACATGGGGAAAACAGACTGGGATAATGTAGCTTGTAAGCGTGTGTGCTTCAGATATGAATGACAAAAATAAAATAATACTGGCAGGCACTTCTGTCATTTGAGGTATGCACGAAACAAATGAAACAAACAGACTGGTCTTTAAAGGCATATGCTGGCTGTGCGCAAGTAGGTGAGGTGTGGGCTCTACACACAGTGCAGTACCCAGGCCTTTGGAGAGGTGTGGTCTACTAGTGGAGCACGCTGTCAGGTTTGGGATAGCCAAACAGCTCAAAGTCTGGCTCATACAGCTTGTACAGTTCTCTCCTCATTGAAATGGGAATCTGTGCAAACCAGTCTCTTTCCCAGCTGGCTGCAGTGCGGTTTTGGGCCCCTGAAGGGAAGCGCAGCAGATGATCCAACTCCAGAAGCTTCAACAGGTGCTCCGTGTCTGTTTCCAGGGTTTCTAGTCGTCCAATGAAGTCATACTTCACCTGGCATGGATGGCAGAGACGGTACACCTGAAACACACAAAAAGCAGGCCTACAATTTTAAAACGGCATCATTTTGTGCAGATGTTTGCGACTTTGTATGTAATATCTGCCTGTGTAACATGGCTGTTTCTACTGTGTGTGTGTGTGTGTGTCAGGTCATACAACTCTACGCCTGTTCTATTTATTACCCCAAATGTTTTTAGCTAAACTGCCTTCCTCAATAATCATATAAACAGCAGAGGTAGAAAATAAACACATCAAAAAAAATAAAACATGAAAAAAGTAAAAATAAAAATACAAGAATATGAGAATTATTTTCTGAGTTGAGATGTGTCACGCCAACACAATTAAGTGGTCCACATGCTAGAATTTGCATGCTGAAAAGATTTTTGAGTGGAATCGATGGATGCAGTTGTCCCACAATACAACACAGAAAAAAAAAATGAAAAAGCTGTTGCGATGGCTCCAACAACAGCTGACAAAACAAATTAAGAAATCATCAGTAGAAAGTTCAAAGAAAGACAGTGCAATGTCAACATTAGTACACTGTGTATACTTCATAGAATTGCTGTCGTATATAGTATAAAATTGGCACACACACAAAGTGTGAATGACAGGGACAATCTTAGGTAGTGGCATATTATACTGGTATGGTCTTTTAAAAACAGATGTGGAAGCAGCATATGGCCAACAGAGTGGGTAAGCATGCGTATAGTGATCTCATGAAATCCAGTCATCTAAAAAATAATGTCAAACTGTATTAAGTGTAGCCTTACACCGCTTGTGTGCATGTAGCTGAGTGAGACAAATACCTGCCGCCAGTGTTCGTTGAAGATACTCTCCCTCTCGGTCTCTGGGTCTAGCAGGTATGTGATGAATTGCTGAAACGTGGGTTTGATTCCTGCTGCAAACGCCTCAGTTACTGTCTCTGGCAACGTGCCAGACACATTACCATAACGACGTATCATGACCGATCCAAACTGCTTGTAGAAGTCCTTGTTGGGCCTTAAAACACACACAAATACACACACTTTAATAATTCAAGAATGAAAGGACTGCTGTTAAATCAAAAGTGAAGCACATTCCTCAGCCTCATCCTCGACACACACTTACACAGTCACACACTCACTCTCTGTCTACCCAAGCACTAATAGACACACACCTTCCAAACTTGTTCCTGAAGGCTGAGATAAGGCGAACAAAAGGGTCTCGTACAAATAGAAACTTGGTGTAATGCTGGAGCTTGAGTGCCATCAGGTGGCGGGACAGAGAACCATAATGGCGCCAAAACCTGGTAAAAGACACACAAACAGCACACAACACCATTTAGTGTCTTCCTTCTTAAGTCATGATTGTAATGCTTTTGAGTTAGCCAAAATCCAAATTCTGTAGCTGTTTAGTCTCATGCAGTACTGAACACATTTGGTGGTGTCACTAAATGACTTGAAAATAAAGGCAGAACAGTCCTTAAGGGGAAAAAAGATGCAGATAGGAAAACATATCAGATCCTCATATCCAAACACAGAAAGCTCCCGAGGGGTAGAGAAAGCTCTGTCTGTGCTGCAGCACCAAGCCCCGCCTGTCGTTTCCACTCTCCTTTCCCAAGTGTCAACTTAGTAAATAACTCCTTTAGCTCACGGATAGTTTGTCAAACACAGTTTCAGCATAACTGAATATATAAGTGTTATTGCAGAACGTTTCATTAATTAATGCCCCATTAATGAAAAGGAGTGGAGACAGAAATTTCTACAGAGAGAAATGTAATTTACAAGTTGAGTTTCAAATGAAAAAATAATTACTGAAATGTTTTCTATAATTCTTAAAATTCTCACATCACAATTTTTGTAAATAGATTTGGTAGGATATTTGTAAAGAAATAGGTTCCTTGATATGATCAGACTGACTCACTTTCATTTCAGAATTGCAAAGTTGTCTCCAAAACTTCTGGCTCGACACCCTGACTTATTGGTTGAGTTTCCTTTAATGTCATTGTGGGATTGAGGTACAGTGTGTGGTTTGTATTAATGGATAACATTTAAAAAAATCTCAGTGATTTGATGATATGATTCAGCTCTGTTAGTATGTACATATATTTGTGTTTGTGTGTGTGTGTCATACTTGGCAAAAGTGAGATGGAGAGAGGAGTTGTGTACGAGGTCAGCAGGTACAGCCTCTGGGTCAGTGTAAGGTTTTCCTGAGGAGGGCGAGATCAGAGACTGAGACAGAACCACCATCACTCTCTTCCAGTTGGTGCACGCTACCTGAACAGAGAAAGAAAGAAAACGGAAAGACAAGGTGTTCAGAAAGACAAGAAAGACTATGAATGTGTGTGTGAATGTGTGTGATTTTAAGATGTTCTTCTTACTTTCTTGCTATTTTTCTTACACTTCCACCCACACACAGTGAACTAACTCGCCACCCACATGTTTACACAAATACACGCATAAACACAAGGCAGCTGTACCTTGGGAACATAGCAGTAGATAATCTGGTGTGTGTCATCCACTATCAGGTGATCCAGTTCCCTGTTGGGGATCTGCTCAAATGCCCGAGTTCTTCCAGGGAATTCCACCGCATCCTTTCCTGAACACATGTCCATGATCCTCTGCTTCCTCGCCTCCTGTTCTCTATCGTTGACAGCAGTACGACTCCTCTCCTTCTCCTCATACTCCCTTGTTTCCTTCTTCCTCTGTTCTTGTTTTTCCTTCCCCTCCTCCTCCGTATGTTCCTCAGTCGCTCCTACCGCCTCCTCAGGGGCCAGCAGTGTACTGGAAGCAGTAGTGGGGACAGTGAAGGAAGAACTGGTCTGAGTCGCCTGAGGGTCGCCGTGTTTGGGGTCCTGCAGCGGGTAGAGGTTGAAGCCACCGACGTCGTCCCAGTAGACAATGATCAGCAGGATCATAAACAAAGACCCCAGGATAAACGCCACTCGTAGACCACGCCATGTTCCCATGGTTATTCTAGATCAAGAGCCGTGATTGGTGAAGAAAAGAGGAAGAGGTTATCTCAGCTCCATGTTGGCTATTTATTGCGGAAGGAGACACTTCCTGCTTGCCAGCTGCAACTGAAAGAAACAGAAAATGTGACTAAGACACCTGTTGTTCTTTTACAGCCTAAATTAAGTAAAATGATTCATCAACTACGAACTGATTATAAACTACAAGAAGTGGATATTATAGAGTGTAAAAGAAACAGAAGCAGTGTGCAGATTTAGTCTTAGAAAATAGCACGAGGTGGCATCTTCAGGAACTCAGCTTCACAAAACACATACTGGGGGTTCACTAATAGAGGGATGTAACTAAGTACATTTACTCAAGTACTATATTTGTACTATGCTACTACATTTCAGAGAGAAATATTCCACCTTTTTATTCAATACATCCATTTCACATCTATAGTTACTAGTTACTTTGAAGATTTAAACTTTAACTGTAGAAACTACTTTTTAACTCAAATTGTCATACTGTATGTATAAATACACAGAGTATGACGTAACACACTGAGAAGTGTGAGTTAGTATTCTTCACAGGCTTGAAGCTATGTAGAAAAATCCATGAAGGGATGGGCAATAATATCATATATCGACTTTCTGCAGTTTTACGCTGATATGGCCATATTCATGTTTTTTGTTCCATAATTCTTCAAATCTGAAGCAAAATTAGGTAAATGCTTTTGTTTTACACATTTAAAGACTTTGGTGTCATGTTGCACAGTTCATAGCTTTGAACATCAGTTTGATTATTTGATGTGTGATTTGGATACATTTGTGATACATAATGATATTCGAAAATATCATATTTTATATGATGATATTAATTTCAACCATATCGACCAGCCGTAAATCCATGCCTGTATTGATTATAGGAAGATACATAGCCAAAAAAAAAACTTTGGTAAATGTGATATTATAATAAACTAATGAATCATTTCAGTCATTAAAATGTTCATAAATAAGCTATAACTCCCCATCAACACTTAAATAGTTACAGCTTATGTCTTATTTCATATTAAGACTTTTTTAGTTAATACTTTTGGCTACATTTTCCCAGTAAGATGCAGCAGTGGTGGAATGTAAGTATAAGTACATTTACGTAATAAGTATTGTATTTAAGTACAATTTTGAGGTACTACACTTGAGTATTTCACATTTATATTGTTATAACAATATAAAATTCAAATCAGAGGTGGGCAGAGTAGCCAAAAACTCTATGATAGCTCAAGTAGAAGTAAAAGTTGGCATTAAAATACCTAATGTCATCACAACGTTTCTTTGCTTTTGACATTTTAACTACAATTTGATAATATGCAGGACTTTCACTTGTTTACGTTGTGCTTTTGGTATTTTTTTTAATCTCAAAACTTCTTCCTGAGATGTAGCCAAATAAAGGACATTAAATTCAACTTGTGATGGACATAAGCCAAAATCTTTTACGTTTCAAAGTCCAAATCATTTACAGAATTATTTTTAAAAGTATGCGCTATAAATGGTTTTGACCAGTGTGAAGTTGCCCAGGGGCCGTGGGAACCTCAGGCTCCGCCCGGGGCGCTCAGCTGTCACAGAGACGTGAACAAACGGGGCTGTGGGGGTGGAAGCAGCTTCGGTCCAGAGCCTGCTGGAGGGTTTACACCCCTTATTGTCTGTCCCATAAAAACATCTGCTGTCGGGGGAAAGTGTGGAAAAATGACGGTCCTAATAAAACCATAAAAAACATTCAGACGTGGAGGAGAGCAAAGCAGAAAGTAGCCTACGGCTCATATTTTGACAGAGAAAATTATAGTTTTTTCTGTGGTGTTTCTTTCCACTAGGTTTTAAATCTAAACTCCACGTTGCCTGGAGTGGCCTATTTTGAGGAATCAACATGCACAAACGCTCTCGTGTCTTGGCACGCACTGTAGGCTACCTCCACACACACGGGCGCACAAACACGCGCAAAAGGAAAAAACATAAAAAAAAATCTTCCTACGTGAACTCTTAATGTGTCTGTGGAGCTCAATGGCAAGTTTTGCAGTGCACGTTGTAATTCTCCTTGTTTTTAAAGAAATGCTGGCTATTCATTAAGGGAGGTAGGCTACAGAGTGGTTTCTTTCAGTTAATATTCCTCTTTTTCGCAGGGGGCTCACCATCACCTCCTCCTCGGTCGGAAAACTACCTTAATTAATACAGTAGGCTACACAGGGCTACAGTATGCCCTTTCAACGGCCGCACCGGACACTGTCCTTCTCTCGTGCAAACGGACACTTTCCTTTTACTCAGCCGACGACAGAAAGACTGAACTTATTTCTCTCCACAGCCTCCTCTGCCTTTTCTCCCCACGAACCTCCTCATCACGCTCGTTTTGATGTTTAAGAAAGCCCGGTTCTGTTCCCTTTATGCCCTTCACACCGGGAGCATCACGGCAACAATTAAGCCAGTCTGAACATGTATCTGTCTGTCTGATAAAAATACTTCAAATGACCGGAATCTTATGTTTTATCTTACCCGGTAGATGAAATGCATGGTACCGGTAGGTCAGTCCTTTGTCGCCTGCTCGGTGTCCCCCTCTCAGTCTGTCCGTCAGCCCAGTGATGGGACCGGGTGGGCAAGACTGGACTGTAGCGGTCTATGCTCCAAAGAATGAAGCAAAATCTCGCGAGATTTGGGAACCCACTCTTTCACAGACGCGACCGTTTTACACACCCCACCACACATAGCCCACAGTATATTGTAGTGCCCGGATTTAAGCTATGAAACCATAAACCGGCCTACTACGCCTATGACAGTGGGACCTGTAGCTTCACCGAAATAAACAGCAGGGCTATAGGCTATTTAGGACACTATGGAAGCCCATCCCCATCAGGAAAAGGGGGAAAAGAATGAAAAGTTATGCATAATTCAAATAACAATGCTTATGGTAACTCAAAAAGTCAAAATTATGATACAGTAAGTTACTATTATAAATAGATACTAAATCAAAATGATGAGATACTGAATCAAAGTCATGAGAAGTCAAAATAATGACATACTAAGTCATTAGTTCAAGTTCAAGCTCCAAGTTCACGTTTTTTATTTGTCATGTGCAGACGGGTCAGCAGTGCAATGAAATGTGTTGGACGAGAGTCGGTCAGCTCAGCAGTACCATAACAATATAAATGTCAATCAAAAAAAAAGTTTAAGATACTAAGTCAGGTCAATTTTGAATTTGTTTTTATTTTCATCATGCCCAACTTTTCATTTATTGCTTTTCTTTTCTTGGCAGAAATGGGCTTCCATATAGCACTGAGGTCATGTTAAAGTACGGCCTAAATAAAGTTGAGTCACACCAAACAACAACAACAAAAGCAGTAGTCAAAAAAGCAAAATGTTAGATATTTATTTATAAATATTTATTGCAGGGCTGTTGTACTGAATTGCATTACTCTGTACAGGTGTTTCTATTTTTCTGGTAACTCAGTGTAAATGCTCTCTTCTTTTCTGAACATATTTTGTCAGCCATAAAAACTCTAAACGTGGTATCACTCATGTTTGAATGAAAGCTCAAGAGCCGTCTCTTAATGAGTATCTGTGAGTCGATGGGAAGATGGCGGGGTGGCCGCAGTCTCCACATCAAAAGGACCAGGCGGCTCACCAGCAGTCTACTGAAAGTTAAGACCACACTGATCCTGTTACTAAAAAAAGTCAGACATTTCATTTGACCCAACCCTCATTGAGGAACAGTTTGATCAATGTGTGGATCAATTACAGAACTGATTTATAACTTCTCTTAATCCAAATCAAAGGTCTGTCGTAGGTTTTAGATAAAGTGTAATGTTAAATTTGAGTCATGGTTCAGATGGTGTGTAACTATGAAGGTATATTTGGGCGCATACCATTTCAACTAAGTTCCTACTGTATCTGGATAATATCTTCTATAAATAAGTTGCTAGCTGACTGTTCTGTTCACCTTGTCAAACATCACAGTGAACATTTCTACAAGAGAGCGTGAACATAACATCAGGTTAATGGGGTGTGACGGCCGTGGCCACAGCCACACAATTGCAGGTTTAAGGTTTCACACTCACCCACATCACTACCACATGTTCAGTTGATTTCATTTGCAGTCACTTCAATGTACATAAAACACAGTTTGTTTGGTTTAGAATTTGTTTATTAGCACCTTGTCAATGCACTGCTTGCTAGATGAAGCACACACATTTAGTTTACATTGTTTGTCATACTGCTGTTGGTTTAATTAAGTTATGTTATTTCCTTTCTCTTTGAGTTCACAGGCTGCTGAGCTCTCCTTCCTGATCCAACAAAAGATGGGGCTGAGGGTGGAGCCTGATTTTATGCAGAGGCCCAAGTCAAGGACCATACCAAGAGCTCTGACAGCCTGGGGGGGATAAGGGTTTTTTTGTGTGTTGAGTTTTAATTATGGTTTATGTTGTCCTCCCCTGCATTTGTTTATGGTTTAATCAGCCAGTATATAGGTTTCTCAGGTCTGTTAGTTGAGATGACATCTTGTTTTGTTGGCTTTGGTTTTCAGTAGAGTTATGTGTTGTTGACCTCTTTTAAAGGCCATATAACTCTTGTAGTGATGGCGAGATGACGGTTCTTGAAGCCCTGAAGCCTTCCAGCCAAATGGTTCACAAATAGGTTCATTTCTCGAGGCTTCATGTGCAGACAAACCCCCCTGCTGGTCAAAGACTGTTAAACAGCCAGAT